>JADGIL010059123.1:0-11485 GCA_020352625.1 Cactoblastis cactorum
GAAAGCCGGAGGGCCAACTTCTCCGCCCACCGCAAATAGAGAGGGCGGAGGTTTTTTATAGGCCGGCAACGCTTCTGTAACCCCGCGGGTGTTGCAGTTGTCTATGGGCGGCGGTGTTCAAATAACATCTCGTGCCCGCCTGCTCGTTTACCTCCCTATGACATAAAAAAAAAGGTCGCAAGCCCATCGTCTATGAGAAGAATCATCTATTTATAGTTCTTTCTCTTGATTCACTTTTATAATTTATCTTGAGTGCGTTTTGACTTCAATCTTGCCTCATGGGAAGGAACGATGAGGTAACACCCAAGTAATGCCTGTTCACTCTTGCCTTGAAAATCAAAATCTAATAGACTTGACGATTAGAAAAACAGCTGATAAATTTTACGTTATTCTTTCGCATTCGTGCAAGCAAACAGCCTGTATTCTACCAAACAAAAAAATCCGGTAACCCTAATTGGAAGGTACGCCTGAGGCTTTTCATATCTACCCAGCAATTCTTTTCTTTATTCCATGTGAATTTCGAAAGGAAAATCAGGAGTTTATTTAAAGAACAAACGAAGGAGTGCCCGACGTTTATTCAACAGGGTGAATATTTGATCCACAATCGCTTGACAAATCTTGTGAAGTAACATTTACATTAGAATCATATATTTTTACCACCATGACTTTTGAATGAACTTTTTATTAGTGGTATGGAGCTACTACTAGTATTGGTGTGATGCCACTGCTTGTAGTGGTGTGGAGCCAGCTACAGGCTTATATTTAGCCTTTTATATTCTCCTATTTATTTAAGGAGTATTGAACAGTAGTTTCAGAAATATCATAATAATTTTTTTTTATTAGTAAATATTAAAGTGATGTGAAAAGAAGAGCGACTCGAATACCCATCACCAACGAGTGCATGAAAAGATTAATTAATGGACGAGTAAGCGCATATAGTTAAAATCCCGCGTTCAACATAGGCTACTTTTTTCAAAAATTAACCGCCAATATACTTAAATGGTATATTAAAAGGCGTTATAACTGATTCGAAAATTCAGATTTTAATTGAGAAAAAGCTCTGTCTAGTCCATTAAGAGGCGGTATTACCAAATTTCACGCGGGTAAAGCCGCGGGCGGAAAACTAGTGATCATATCTATCCATATAATAAAATTGTAACTGTGCTATGTCTGTACATTTGAAATATTTAAGAAAAATATATATAGGGGCTCTTTATAGGACCTATAGATAGAAAGCAAAACGATTGTTTATAGAATTTTTGTCTGTCTGTCTGTATGTTTGCACGCGCATCACACAAAATCTAACAAACAAATCTGGATTCAATTTGACACAGCGATGGACTATTACCTAGATTAAAAGATAGGCTACTTTTTATCCCGGAAAAATGCACGGTTCCTGAGGTATATAATTCATTGTAACCGGACAAGGGGCTGACAAAATATTATAGTAACCATTGGTCGCACGAAATCGCGGGCATTAGCTAGTTATGATATAACATGTAATCATATATATTGTCATGTATAAACTGTGTCTCGTTAACAACAACAGAACTTTGAAACTTTTGATGAGGGAAGCGATAGGATCATTACACATCTTTAAACTTTCGGAAAAGCTCGCTTTAACGTTCGACAAAAGCTCGCAATAAGTTATTTACGCCCCATTAAGCTTTTATTAGGATAATCTGATTGATGATAGACATTTGTAGCTAACCGGACGAAGAAGAAGTTTCTCGAACTTACCCATTTTATTACAGACAATTCTACTGATAGTGACCATTCCTGGCTTTATTCAATTATGTAATAACGTTATAAAAAACTTAAACTTTAGTGTAAATTGCTTTTGTCTGTCTGTGTGTTTGGCTGGACCAATTTTGACGGGCTTTCACTGGCAGGTAGCTGACATACATATTTTATTATAATAATTAAAAAATTAAAAGTTTAATTTTAAAACATAAAAACTAAATAAACAGAATATTTTTTTTTTGTAAAATTTCAAGCGTACGAAGTCGCGGGGCACAGTTAGTCATCAATATTACTAGAAACTCTTTAAAGCTCTCTGACTCTCTTTATCTTTAATTATAAAATATCTAAAACAATAAGAACGATAAGCTTTCACTTAAATCATACTTAATGGATTTCCGAAAATGAAATTTTCAATCAAAATTTGAGGAAATTAATTTTTCTATTAAAATCAAAGCGTCTGAAGTTTTTCTAAATTAAACATTTCGAACGCTAAATCTTTGAGAAAAAAGTAATTCTTCCGGAAATCTTTTTATATTGATGAGGAAGCCACGTTTGAAGGTCACTTTATTATTAATATTTGAGATTTAATTTCTTTAAAAATCGGTATAAAAGTATAAGGATTTATTTCAAATATATTTTTGTCTCGTCTGAAATAACTTGTTATTTTTAGAGTTATACATCCAAAAGCAGGGTCCATACTTCGATAGCCAAAAATAAAAATATGTACAATAGTTTTCAGGTAAATCGCGAATGGCGACTTACCTAAAACTGACGGTAACAGAGACATGGCGATTGAGTTTTACAAAATAGATATTGTTTTTTTATTTAAGAGGGAGGCAAACGAGCAGGCGGGTCACGTGACACGAGACAACTGCAACACCCGCGGGGTAACAGAAGCGTTGCCAGCCTATAAAAACCCCCGCCCTCCCCAGTTGGGCCTCCGGCTCTCCCACTCACCGGACGGAGCATGTAATATATAGGGACAAATCACACTAATTGAGTTAGCCCCAAACTAAACTTGTATTATGGGATACTAACTCAACGTACTACTAAATATTATATAACAAATACACATATAGACAAACACCCAAGATCCAGGCCAAACGGAAAAAGATCATTTTCCATCATGACCTGATCGAACCCGGTACCTCTTGGGTGGCGATCAGCCACGTTAACCGCTACACCACGGAGGTAGTCTATCTTTGTATAGTGGTAGACGGCACTAAGGAAGATGCGGCGGAATAACTGAAGTAATTAGGGTTGTTAGAATGTATACACATGAATTCAATAATTCCCAAGCTGTTATTAAAAAAATATAAATATTGCCAATTGTAAACGCATAATCAGATGTTTTCTTATACTAACTTAATGCGGAGAAGTTGGGCCTGAGAAGTTGGATTTGTTTTGACCTGTGAAAATCGCGTTCAAATTCGTTGAGTAGTTTCGAAGTTATAACGTCCCAGACAGACAAAAAAAGGCTCAGGAACATAGCCATATACCGTCAAATACCAAATACAAAAACAAAATTACGTGAAAATCCATTTGAGACGCGGTTTAAATTATTCATATTTATATTTACCGCGTTCCTACAATATATTGGACTGTCAGATTATATAAAATGATCTCAATTAACTTTAAATCACTTTATAATTAAAGTGCCCGTCTTATTTATGCCGTCGGGAAGAATTTTTCCTGGACAAAATGAGGGTCGGAAAATAAATTAGTAATTGGCAGTGGGGGCTGTCAGACCATTTGTAAGGTTGTGTTAATGATATACAGTTCATTTGGTACAATACAGGTAACAAAATGAAAATTTATCGGGAATATTAATATTAGCTACGTTTTATAAACTTTCTACAAACAATTTGTATACAATCTTAAAGCAAAAGTTTTCTATCAAGATTTACATTTATACTTTATATTAAAAAAATGAGAGTGGTTTTCGAATTTAGTCGGGCATTTCATGCAAAACAAATAACAGAAAACAATTGTTAATTCGTATACGACTAAGACGCTTAAGTAACAGCAGGTAGAGTAAAGTTTGATCGAATAATGACTGAGAACGAGAGAAAGAGATATCAGATTTTCTATGAGATGGGTGGATGACGTCATCAGAGTTGCAAGTTAAACGTGGGCGAGAAAAGTACAGAACAGATATGGATAGCGTAATTGATGAAAAGGCTATGCAGTGGAAAGAGCTGATGAAGATGAAATAATAGCGCGTTTAAGTAGCCAATAACAGTAGCATAAAACCGTGAACATTCAGTAGTGATATGAGCCTGCAGCATGAATGGCATTTATAGGCCGGCAATGCTTCTGTGACCTCGCGGGTGTTGCAGTTGTTTATGGGCGGCATTGATCACTTAACATCACATGACTCGCCTACTAGTTTGCTTCCCTCTAACATAAAAAAGGAAAAAATAAAGGAACAAAATGCTTTTATTCAAGTGAAAAATAAATAATTTCAATATAATTTTATTCAATAGAAAAATAAATAGACATTACTAACTAAATTGCTGAAAGGATAACCCTTTACTCGGCTATTTGCCACGACTAAGTGCCGTAACGCTGTCTCTAAGTAATCCATTTCTTAATTAAAAATACTTATTACCCGGAGAACTGAGGTTTTTTTTATTTGTCTAACAATAAACTTATTTTCTAGTGAATTGTGCTAAGATATGTATTTGAAAGTACCTACAATAATTTGCTTGAATTAGACTTTTTTTTACGGTAACAAATGGGAACTATTTTGATTAGAATCGTATATAAATACATTCTTGGGTTATGTAGTGTAACGTTATTAATATCGTATGGGTTAGACGGAGAAAATTATTATGATACGTAAAATATAAGAAAATCATAAGTAGTGACTGATCGCCTGCCTAATGTCTGCTAGAAATATTTCCAATTTAGACCCCTGAATTTTTCTTACCAAGAATTATAATAATGTTTTTTTTTTATGGCAGAGGGAGGCAAACGAGCAGGCGGGTCACGTGATGTTAAGTAATCACCGCCGCCCATAGACGCCCGCAACACCCGGGGGGTCACAGGAGCGTTGCCGGCCTTTAATGTACTATGTTAAAATTAGTATACGTGTGTGTTATTTATAGTCTATTAATTAATCATCAAGAATACCGAATGTAGCGGAACAAAACCAGGTTTAAATCTACTTTTTTATGTAAGAGGGAGGCAAACGAGCAGGCGGGTTACATGATGTTAAGTGATCAAAATTGTAAATCACCTTCCTTGTAAATCACCCTCTCCATTAAAAAAAAAAACAGCAATAAAATCCGTTGCGGTTTTAAAAATATAAGTCTGAGTAAGAAATCTGTTGCGTAATTTTAAAGATCTTAGCATACATACATAGGGACAGATAGCAGGAAGCGACTTTGTTTTATACATACTATGTAGTGATAGAAGTGAAGTACTTAAATGGGTGTAGGTAATTTCAAAAAAAGGTATGTATGTATTTTGTACTATTGCTACTAGTTGACACTGTAATTAGACCCGTCAGATGCCTTCAGACGACTTCGATGATGTCACCTAAATAAATTTACTCTCAAAGTAGGAATTTGTACATTATGCTAAATGCAACGATCAGAATCAAATAATATGAGCATTTTACTAAATAATTTGCTGCTGTTTAAGTATAGTAAGCATCTGACCGCAGATTTTTCACTATGTTTACTTTACTAAACAAAAATATTGGCTAACATATTAAAAAAGCAAGAAGGAAAACATTTGTTTGATTCTATATACTCCTGCAGTATTATTATATTGTAATTTTAAAATATATTAAACAATTATCATATAAATCATTATTTTTTGCTACGTTAATGAGCATGATCAAAGTTCTGTAAGAACTTTATCTACCTTTTGCGAAAAATGTGGGTCTATATCCAACAGTGGGCTTAACTAGGCTGAAAATTATCACGACCTTTTTCCACGAGAAAATGGCGTGAAAATACGAATAACGATACAAACGATACTTTTATTACCTTAGTCGTTAATACAGTTACATCGATGATTGAAAAGTCGAGGTGCATTCTCGTATCAATAATCGATACTATCTATCGATTGCATTGTTATCTGCGGCAGTAGGCGCCGCGTGCTGTCTATTCAATATGTATTATGTTAAACAGACGCCAGTATTGTTTACTTAGCTGCCATCTTGATAAAATAACCACAGCGCCGTACTCAGGGACGGGAAAATTACGAGATAAAGCTTTTCTTTAATTTTTGAGTTGTCAAAGAGGATAATGATATCGTTGTGTAGGTTCCCGGCACAAGTTTACTTTGTTTGACTTTTGGAAAGATGGTTTTAGATAAGCACTTCAGTGCATCGAAATTAAAGTAGAAGTTGCTTTATATTGAATTACGTAATACAATAGATTAAACAGACTTTTTATTACCCCCGCTTCACTCGTGTAATATTTGGTTTTCTAGATATTTGTTGCTGTTACATACCGTATGTAATCTTACAATCATTTCACTAAAAATATGTAATGTACGAGGCAGTTCGCATTATCAAATAATTTTTTTTCACATGACTACATTCCGACCTGAATCCGGTCCTGTTTAAACTCCCACTATTCCAGCAGCACAACTTTTCACACCATAATGTTTTTCACACTCTAATATTCCCAGCATATTGTAACTTTCAGCTCCAGCGCAAGGACATTGAAAACGCAAATTCAGGTTATTTTTAACCTCAAAATGAAACCCTGAACGTCTAATTTACGTCCGGCTATAAACTCCAGCGTGATTCACGATTACACGTTGTTTTAACGATGCTTCTAACCGGGTTTCGCTCACTTTGCCTTCCGCGTGGCTTGCGCAAAAACAGAGATAAACACTTAAAAACTCATCGCCGCAAACGCCGGCCAACTGCCAAATATCCGTTCCGAAATCGAATTAAAAAAGTACACTTTCTTAATTTAGTCGCGAGGTGAACGAACGTGGTTAGCATAGAAGCACTGACCTCCTTTCTGTGTGATGTTGAACGTGCGGAGACGATAAGAGTCCTCGTCTGGTTCCTCCTCCGGTTGGTGTGTACTCTTCGGGACATCCAAAAACGCGTTCGAACGTCTCGGCTGGTTATGCTGCCCTGGTGGCGGCCGGCGTCTAGCAGAAGCTTGACGGCGT
Source organism: Cactoblastis cactorum (assembly GCA_020352625.1). Taxonomy (NCBI): domain Eukaryota; kingdom Metazoa; phylum Arthropoda; class Insecta; order Lepidoptera; family Pyralidae; genus Cactoblastis; species Cactoblastis cactorum. The sequence goes on from JADGIL010059123.1 coordinate 6,889, forward strand.
ACTTGTGGGGGGGTTTCAGCTTCAGCTAGCCTCGGTTCTGAGCTGTATCTCGCTCTGGTTTCCCTGTCGAGTTGCTGCTGTTGCTGTTGCCGTCTCTGTCTGACAGATCGTCCGCCGGTGATTCGGGCTGATTGGGATCTCGTGGCGGGTCTCCTGCGGGGAGCTGGTGTAGTTTCCAGAGGCGCAGCGAGCGCCTCCATACTCGCGGAAGCCGGCGCGCATATCGACTGGGAGCGCTTCGTGCGTCCGTCCGTAGCCATGGTTAGAAGCGAACTGACTCTGAACTCACTCCCGCCCGCCCTCCGCCTGGGCGGGCGGACTTGTTGCATCGCTGACTATAAGATCACTGCTCTTTTAAATGCCACTAATTCGTATGAATAATAGATTTGTTCGTGTTTTATAAATGATAGAGTTAGATTTGTTTCTAGTCTTGCTTTGTGAATGTTAATTTAATTAATTGAAGTTTTGGATGGTTCGTTAGTGAAATTTTAGCAAAGTTTGTTTGTTTTTACTTTGAAAATGTATTAATTGCAAGAAAGTTTTTGATTAATTTGAGTTTTTTCTTTAAGTACCCTTATAAATTAATTACATTCGATGAAATAAGATTTTATTAAAAATCTTTCTTTTTTAAATATTTGTTTAAATATTTGTGACCTTTCTTACTGTCAAAGAAAATGTATATTATTTCAATCTGTCAAATATTGTAAGCAAAACCAGAGATCATTAAAATATACAAACAGATGATCAAATATATGCTGTAAACTTTTTAGTAGTTGCTATTTTGTTAGCATGTTTATAAAATTAAATTCATCACGTGTGATATATCGGACTTCACGCCTGGATTTAATTTATGAAGGGAAGAGAAGCGACCCGTCTCGAAAGTGGACGGGATTTCCGTAGTTATTCAATTAATTTATAATACGATAATTTATTGTTGTGTATCTGAGTATATAATTTTATTTATAACGTTTGTAGAAAAACAGGGTTATAAATTTTATGATGTATTCTTTTCATGTATCATCACTAAACTATATGATCAGAAGTGTTAGCAAAACTGATGAGCAATATAGTTAGTTAAATGTTATTTTTAGAGTTCAGTAACCAAGGGTAAAATGAGCCCTTATTCTTAAATGTTTCTGTTTGTATGTCTGTCTATCACCATGAGATATACTCAAAAACCACGATAGTAAGACAGTTGAAAGTTACGGAAACTTTATACTATTTACGTACGACCACACTGTGGAACGAACTGCCTGCAGCGGTATTTCCGGACCAATAAGTATGACATCGGAACCTTCAAGAAAATTAAAGCGTATTAAAGGCCGCCCTTAAAGGCCGACAACACTTTTGGGACTCCCCAGGTGTTGTAGGTGTTATGGGTGGCGGTGATCACTTAACATCACGTGACCCGCCTGCTCGTTTGCCTCCCACTTTTATACAAAAAATTGTTTTCTTTGAAACTTTGTGAAGAAAGAATACATACACAATACCTATATTTTAGTATATATCTAGAAGCGCATAACTTTAGTATAGTTCGTTCTAGTACGGAACTGCATACATATGTGATTAGAGATGCCTTTGTAGAACATAATCTAAGCAAGCTAGACCTTAATCCATGGCCTGGCCGAAGGCCTGGCCTTTGAGCACTGTCAGACCATACAACTGTGATTGAATTGGATTTGCTTGTGATCTAACTATAGACACAGAGCTAGTTTGATTTTACTCGACTGTGTAGCATTAAGAAAGAGGTGTGTTTTTTTATTCCTGTGGAATTCAACCTTTAGGGTTTCAACAAAAAAACAAATATCTTACAGAAACATTTTTATAAAATACCAACATAATTATAGATAAAAAAAAAAAACAAAAAAGAATTAAGGATGTTTAACTTCACTAGATTTTTTTAATTTACATTTTTATTTTGTTTCCCATGTGTGGGAATATGGATGAATAGGTCTTTCGAAGGGGTTATTCTTTGACAAATCCTGGTCTGTTAAAGAATAGAAGCCACCCACGCACCCATTGTAACAATGTGTAAACCAATATACACAACAGCGCTGAAAGTTTGCGCTACATTGAGTGCTAAATGGTTGTCGAGTACACCGATTCATTGATTTCCTTATAAACTATTGGCCAGGCCTGACTGCCTCCGTCGTCCGGGGGTCATGGCGTATGAGTTGTGATCCGGAGGTTGTGGGTTAGAATCATACAGGAAGTAAGTAATAATATATATATAAATAATAATAAAATTATTTCATGCTTCAGAAGGTAAGCTGTGGGTCTCGAACGCCATCTAGCGTTTGTGTAAACGTATCCTAGGATTGGTTCTCTGGTTTATCCTCTGGGTTGCAGAGGCAACTCAAGCAGAGTCAGGAGGCAAGGCAAGAGGAGTCGCTCTGTGATAAACCTCACCAAATCTCCTAGTTTAGGTTAGCGGACTCCGGGCTTTGAAGCGTCACTAAAGAGGATACAATCGGAATAATGCAAGGATAAATAGTTATAATATATAATATTGCCAGGCCAAGAAGTATTATTATATTTCACAGACAGACGAATGGACAGTGTAGTCTTAATAATAGGGTCCCGTTTTTATCCTTTAGGTAAAAGACCCTTAAAAAGGTAATAGATATGAGATTTTTTGTTGAATTTCGTCTAGTTAATGTTAAATATGGAACCAGAAAACTATTTTCTACACATCTCCCAAATATTTTAACTTGCAGGGATTTCTCCCAAGGGATAAGGAACAATCCTCTTACAAAGGCTTCAATGAAATTAAATAATATTTAAGATCCACAAAATATTTCCCAAAAATAATTGAAATTGCTTGGAGTGAGCAAGCAAAACAAATATTAAGTAAATTTTCAGTATTAAATATACCTAACTGTTGAACGTATACTACAAATGTTAATGTTATCATGCATAAAGAAGCTGGTAAACAAGCATACGGCCCACCTAATGGAAAAGGATCACAACAGTCAATCAAAATCATATCAAAATATTTATTCCGAAATAAAACATTCATAGGCACTTTGTCACGTCAATATTTAATAAACAAAACATCTTGATCAAGCTACAGACTACCGGTCTAATCATTTATCCTTCTTTCTGAAAAACTCCACGTTGTTGTCAAAACAGATTTATCAATTCAAATTTTGATTTATGATTAATTAAACTGTTAATAAAGAAACTTTATCAAAAGATACTCTCACTTAGTAAAAAATTGTTTTTGCTATGTTATTTTGTGACTGATATTTATGTGACAGAATTGTCTATACAGTTTGTTTATGGATAGCTTAACTGAAGTAATTTATTCATGAAAGATTAAGCCATGTGCACAACAGGTCGTATAATGTTCACTACCAATAAACAGGGAATGTACTCTCAAATTTTAGGTACGATCGATAAAGTAATTATTCACGGTGCACGTAATGTTAAGAGATCACCGCCGCCCATAGACAACTGCAACACCCGTGGGGGCGGGGATGTTGGGCCTCCGGCTCTCCCACTCACTGGACGGAGCATGGCAGCTGATAGCCGCCATTCAGTCGTCGGTGTCGGTCTTTTGCGGGAGTGTGGTACTGCCCCGGATTAGCCGGCCATGCTGCAGGCTAAAAAAGCATGCAGCAGGCTCATACCACTACGAAATTACTTTTTAATACTAAATAAAAATGTAAATACGATACAAATGTCTGGAAAAACTTATGATAGATTCAACTTAAGAAAAATGAAACAATGCAAAATGTTTAAAAAATATTCTATGATTGACTTGATTATAATTTATCGGGTGTCTTAGAACATTCTAACAGTTTACATATTTATTTAAATCATTAAATAAGTTAATCAAGATAAAACAATGCCACAAATTAATTAGTACATTTTTGCCCTTTACAGAAAAACAATAACATCTTAAAAGAAAATAAATACTTGGTTAATAAAGCAGGTACTTTTGGCTAATATTTTTTAGTAGCCATAGTCTTTATCAGTTATTTAATAATGAACTCTAATGTAACAATAAATTTAAATTTCATACAAATTAAGTCCACCAGTTAGCCTTTCTGTACGATGAACTGTAATTTATTATTTGCCCCAGAATAATAAAATTACCGACGCACGGTCAAGCCTCAACAATTTTGGACGGACAAGGTAAACAATTTTGATGTGTTCAAGCATTGCTGAATTTATCTTTTAGATAAACAAGAAAAATAACGGCGCTAGGCCAAAAGTGGCGCGCGCTAAATCATTTTTTTTTATCCTTTTGCATATATGTATGTTTATTAAAAAGTATATTGTGGCGACATCTATCTACGCCACAAGAGGAAGGAATTATCTGCAATGAACCTAAACCTTGCAAGCAGAGTTTCCTGAGCTTGGACGTATACATACAACCACAGTGGCGGTCGAGCATCATCACCCCGCTCCCGCTACAAAGGTATGGATTAGAGTTGCCACGAATAGTGAATTGGCCGAATACCGAATATTCGGCAACGCGGTCGGCCGAAGCGCCGAATATTCGGCCGACGAATATTCGACATGAAATACATGCTTGTCGGGGGCGCGCTAGTTGGATTAAGACAAGTCGCAACCTGTTTTCCTCGTTGCG
>JADGIL010059211.1:0-12562 GCA_020352625.1 Cactoblastis cactorum
TTTCCCCGACCTATTATTTCAGAAAGTAAATTTTGTAAATTTTAATGAGTTTTCTGTATCTCAAACATGAAACTTATAGAAGCTTTCCCATATTTTTCTTTAAACAATATAAATGTTTGATCTCTTAAAAAAAGATTAATTAACTCGATTATTTAAAATATGAGATAAAATTATGCCAAAATGACGGGTATAACTTTATAGCTATTGTTTATTATTCATACTGGCGTTAAGTGTCATTACTTTGAAATATCTAAGATGGAAGTGAGTGTTTTGTTAAAATACAATTTAACCTTATTCCCTTTTTACGACCCTGCTATTGTAGATTATATTAATTTATAAATATTTATCGGGTAAATCGTTTAAAAGTGTGCTTTGAATTAATGAGAGTGTTATAAAGAAGCGTTGATTTTGTGAAGATAATGTAGTATATGTTAACATCATAGGAAAAATGTTTAAGTATCATCTAGATAGATTTAGATGTAGTTGGGATGAAATAGAACTGAGTGGATCACGTCTGAGATGTGCAGTCTGAAAGATAGAATACTTTCCGACGGTCTGCATTCCAGTTGACAGGCACAGGAAAAGGGGAAAACCAAGGACAAGATGGTCAAAAAAGTTTGACATAAAATCGATGGAAAAATGTAATTACTCCAAATAAGGGGAGGCTGCCTCGAAGTGGGACAGAGACAGCTATTTAAAAATTTAATAAATACAGCAATTCAAATATAAAATCTTAATACATTTCATTACCTATTTTTTAGCTGTAAGTTGTGTGTTTTCTAAAGACTTTCAGACTCCCTGAACCTTTTTTTTTGCCGTAAATATATTTTAAAATAAAATACACCTACGAAAAAGTATGTATAAACAACATTTCTCCAGAACGAAAATTAACCTAATAGATAAAAATTACAATGAAAAAGTTTGCAGTCAACAATTTGTATATGGAAATTAACAAAAAGGCAATCAGATGCACTTTTATTGTTGTAACCGGCGGACGTTAACGAAGCCATTGCATTTGCAATTTTGATTGGTTCGTGCATTTTGCTGTTAGAACTGATTGTTGAATATAATTCAATAATGTTTCCACTCATCGCTCGCGCAAATAAAATTTGATTCAGTTCAGAATTGTTAAAAGCTATATTCGATTCCAACTAAATAAAGCTAGTACGAAATAAAATAGTTTTTATTGCTAGTTTCATACGGAAACTACGGATTGGGTTATCAAATTTCCTGTTTTATTAATGGATTGGAACTGTATGTGGCATTGTAAATTATTAATTTGTATATAATATTGTATGTATTTAATGTAATTATATTACAACGTCCATTCTAAAATGGAAATAAAAGGAAATTATAGACTTTATTAGCAACTTCTTTACTTGCCACACAGATTGTAAAGGTCATGCAAAGAATTCTTCTTACAGGCGATGGGCTAGCGACCTGTCATAATATCTGAATCTATTGAATATAGCCAAGCATGGTCTTTTCACAATTGTTGGCTCTGTCTACTCCGTAGACGTCATACTGTATCTGAATCAGAAATTTATCTAATATTTATCTGTAACAATTCATCCTTCAAAACTTATTATAATATTGTATATCACAATGTAATCAATATAAAACTGTCTGAATAGTTTACTAAAATAAAAATTTAAAAGAACAGCCACCCATTCTGGTTTTCACCCTCATGCCTTATATACCTACGTGTAAAATTTTAAATTACCTTAAACAATATAACATTTCCATACATTCTATTGTAAATTTACAAAGTAAAAGTGACTTAAAAAGAGTTATTCTATAATAAAAGACATACATAATTTCCAGATTCCCATACCTATGGCAGTTCCATTGAAGTCACAGCAACTGTGACTGTTCATTCGATTTATTTTATAGCCCGTAAACAAAGCTAGTAACTTCTGCCACTCTCGTTTGACAGTTTATGGTGAGTAAGATTTTATGGTAACGCGAATTCACCATGCCTTCGTCGAAGGTTCCAAAAGCCACGCCTTGAGGAGCTATTTGCAGAAACTGCGTGTAAAATTGTAAACACAAATGTTTTATACTGTAAGTTTAAAAGATGACTTTGTCACTATAGAGTGTTTAGGTTCGTATCTAAGTGTTCATTTTTCTGAAAATGGTCAATGATATTTTAATTATTGTACGATATAGCATCTATATTTTCTGCGTTACTGGCTACTTTTCATTAATATGAACTTACAACTATTGTATTATGACTAGTTAAACTTATAACTAATAAGAAATCAGTTACGTGAATTTAACATTAATTTTAATTAACTCTAGCCACACTACTCTACACCTATATTCGAAAAAAAAACGAAGAATATTCTAAATGTATAAAAAAAACAGAATATCGTCAACAGTTTCAACGGTAAATAAAAATATAAAAAACACAAGAAAATAGGTCACGTTTATCCTAACGGTTTTAAAAACCTACGCTCATAATTAAGTTTTGAACTACTTACCCGTAGTTCCGTTTTAAATCCGCGAGCGCCGTCGGTTTTTTAATAACCACGCCGACTCAATGTTCAAATTCTAATCGAGTTTTAAATTGCTGCAATTCTTGTCTGGTGCGCTGCGGACTCCTAAACTTTCAAACCAATGCATTCCCGTTGGAACCGTCTGTTTGCACCAAATGTTATATTGTTGCAGGTATCTTATGTCTATGATAATTTCCTTTTACAGCTGATAAGGCTATTTATTATTTGAGAGTCAGAATATACCCCCTTATAAAGCTGCGCTTTTTGCTACTATTAAAATGTGTTGCCAGACTAAGTGGTTTTCTCGTTAGCAGTACTACAGTATTACACATATATTACAAGTAGTATAAAATAACCCGCTAATTATTATATTGAAAATAATCTTGTTTAATTTAATCTAGAATATTCTAATCGGTAGTTTATTTAGCATGACACCAATGTATCAGTGCTTGTGCAAAGAGACGCTTTAAAATTAACAATTTCAACGTCCATTGGTCCAGTTTGATATAAATAACCATCCTACTTCCAGTTATATCAATACTTGCACATTATAAAATATTGGGTGTTTTCTTCCCTTACTGTTTGTTTTCAAACACTAACCACTGTGGTATTTTATATTGATCATGTCATAATTTATTCAAAAAACGTCAAAATGAATTTTAAGGTTAAATGTCCTAAGGTTAAAGATTTGGATTGTATTAATAGTACTGACAAACTAGGCTGAGAGATGCAAATTGAGGCGATAACATCAATGAGGTGCTGGGTCAAACCACAACTAATTTAGACATATTTTCAATTCAACAGGCAAATTGCAGATTTATTATTTGATGCAGACATGCTTTTAAGACTCAAAATTCTGTGGGTTGAATACATTTATACAAAAACAAATTTTAAACCTAGTTAAAAAGGAATTATTTATTACTATGTAGGATTTAAAACTAAACTCTTTTCATAGACGAAGGGCTGGCATCTTTTCACGATATCTAAGCCTCCATTCTACCGATAAGCTTCTAAGTCTTACGAGTTTTGGATATCACTGCCCCGTAAGAGACTTATTACCGTATATGTATTTTTGATAAGGTCATATTTTGGCCAATCCAATGTATAAAAAAATAAAATATGATAGATGGTATAAAAGTGGACCCCAGGCCCTAGCCGCTACGGCGGCAATCGTAATAACAGTAAAGAAGAAGATAGATATGTAAATATGTACTACTTGAGAGTCATATCTTAGAAAACCTTGACTAGGCGTCAAAGGGAACGCACCTTAATTTCTCATCTCATTCGTCGTTAGCTTCCCCTTAAAACTTGGTCCGCTATAAGTTTTTTAACTCGAACTTGCTTTCCATGATTAATTAATTCGATTGTGTGTGAGTCCGATATCGTTCTATGGTGTCCATTATTCCAGGATTGGGGTCGAGGGTGTGCCAATGGGGGTGATTCTGCACCGTCATCGCCGTAAACACTGTTACTTACCGTTTTATACTCTTTTTAAGGAAAATTGTGACGCTCCATTGAGATATTTTCTCTATAGGTTTTGACATAGCAATTAGATGATTAAGCGGCAGTCATGGATGCTGACGAAAATATTATCTATTTACTGAGAAATGGTGACTTTGCCCAATGAAATATTTGGGATATTAACATCATTGATATAATACACAAATGATATAGATGGAATTTCTCATCCTAAATGTTAATAATATATACCTTATTCAAAACCATTAAGAAGTTTACAAAATAATATTAATCACAGCTAAAGTGTCATAAAAATTATAAAATAATCAATAAAATAATGGTAGAGTTGTGTCATTTGTTTCTCTTACCACCCAAACTGTAAAAGTTTTTTTTTTTAATAGAGACTTGAGTGCGTTTGACCTCAAAGGAAGTCAATCAAAGGAAAGAGCTTAAAGCGAGGAATTGTTCACATACAAAAGGCTTGCCACCTGTCACTGTCTTATGAATGAATGTCTATTATACCAATAAGTCTACAATTGTACTAAGCTAGGCTTACGACTCTTAGATTTGTCTACCCCGTAAAGGCTAAAGATGTGATACTATATACATCAATAATCCGAAAGTAGCAGTAGGCAGCTAGTAACAGTACAAAAAATAACACGTAGTAATATTTAAAAACAACTTTTCATCACCTAACCTTCCACGAACACATTTAAATCTTTGCGTCACGAACGTCATAAAGCGAGCGGAGTCATTTTAATTACACGCTGGAATAAACATTAACATATTATACATATTTCAGGTAAAAATGTCGACTCTTTGCGGGCTCGGAGGCACGCAACTTAATTTAATTAAATGCGCCATATAACACACACCGTACTCGGTTCGGGAGAAACAAGGGACACACTTACGATTTTCATACTTTTTCATTATTTACGCTAAAAGTATTAATGCTAGTTGAAGTGTACTTAAAACCTGACATTTAGAAAATTACTAATAAGTTCAGATACTGAAGTAACTTCTACTTATATGATAGGTTCCCGATTGAGAAGCTTATGAAAAGAGTAAGCTGTATTAAAAGGTATAATTGCTGGAGATAAATTACAAGGCGGATCTATATGAAATATGAGCAATGCCTAGCAAGTAGATTAGCTGAGTACTCGCCGAACAAAAAAAAAACTCTTCAAATATCCGTTATTTATAAAATAACTAGCTTTTGCCCGCCGCTTCTCTTGCGTGGAATTTGGTATGTAGACTGTATTTTATTCTGATGTATAACCTATATTACTGTAAAGTTTCATTCAAATCCATACAATAGTTTTTTCATGAAAGAGTAACAAACATACATATGTACGTACATCCTCATAAGTTTTCGCATTTATAATATTAGTAGGGTAGGATTAACGAATATGCTTCATAAGCACATGCCAATTTATACAAAGTACTTATTTGAGGTAGAAACTAATAGTGTTTTTGTGCTTATCTATACTTAATTATATGACTAATTAACTGTACTCTAGGCACGAAAAACTATCGTTTTCGTTATCGATAAAGTAATCGTTATTATGAAAATCAGAGGAGTGCTGCTACGTTCATTTGGGGAACTAAACTAGTTTTTACTCAAAATAGACAGTTACGATTACTATAACGAGAATGATAATTTTAAGTGCTAAGAGTACTGTAAATATTTATTCCACATAAAATAATTCAATATTTTTTATTCTTCTCTTTTTTTTAGTTATAAATATTTGTCATAAATAATTACGACATTTATTATCATCAAAAGAAAAGTCCTGGGTGACCCGCTTTCCTATCATCCATTGTTTCAAATCAGATGGTGTGTTCACAGCCTAAAACATCTGTGCCGCGACGGCACTTAAGACTCCGTTAATACTACTCCTGATGAACTTCCCACGTGTAGATCCTACCTAATGGCAACATTATTCAGCCGACACAATGATTGTTTATACGAGAATTTGCGGGTTTCTCCTATCGGCAATAGCTGCTTGGAATTTGAGGCTAATTTATTTAAAACTAGCTATACCTGCGCATTTGGGAATATTGGGATATTTTCAACTTATGAATCCCTGAAATCCCACAAATAATTCAGTATAAAAATTAACTGGATCGGGAAATAGAAAGACAATCGATTTTTATAGATATATAAGACTAGCCGACCCGTGGCCAAGTCGTTGGGCGTTAACATATGTATAACCTACAGCACTCCTGAATAGTGTAGCTTTCTGACTGTAAAAGAATTTACATTTTCGGTTCAGTATTTTCGAATATTAACCCTTATAGTCAAACAATCAAAGTTACAAATTTTACGTCTTTATAATATTTGTATAAATAGATATATAGAGACAAATTACACAAATTGAGTTAGCCCCAAACTATGTAATAAGATACCCTTTGCCTTGTCCACAAATTGGTTAAAATACTTTTGATTAAACTAAAAATTATGGAGTTTTATTCAATGTGTTCCTCTTACTTTGTTCATAATTTCAATGAATCATCAGGCTAAAAATATAAATTCAACAAAAATATAATTCTAAAGCGGTAAATAATATCACAGAATTTGATGATAAATATCAGTTTCATCACATTTTGTACTAGGGCCCTTGAGCCTATTGAATGAAATTATTCCTTATGACCCTTATATCTAAGGGCTCTCAATAGATTATTCATGAAAGATCCTTCCAACTCTTCAAAGGATCCTTACTAGTGTTCAAATAATATTTTCAATTTTATATTGCCAAGCAGTCTCGATATTTGTTTGTTTGTTCCCGGACAGTCACATTTTACGATTGCCAAAAAGGTAGGTAATATTTTATTCGATTTAGCATACTATCAATTTTTTTGCAATAGCTTTAACATATTTATTAATGAAAAAGTTAAAAACATCTGTTATAGTTTTTTTTAGCTGGTTCTTATAGGTTAGATAGCGGACCTCGGGTATTTGAAGCGTCGCTTTTCTAAAAAATACAGTTAGCTTAATTTTATAAATTAATAATTTACTTTTACGAATGAAGAAACAGTGATTTTAATGAATGTTAAAAACAACCGGTCTTAAGAAAATTTGGTAATCTAATGGCGTCAAAAAGGATTTTGTGAATACCCTCTCGATATTTTTCTAACTGCCGTCTTACGCTCGATTTCTTTTGGATTCAATAAAAGACCTTTTCAATAACAACCCTCCTGCATTTAAAAAATAAAAGGATTTTATTCATGAAGGTTGTAATTACTTAGCAAGTAAATTCATTTAAAAAAATATTTATTTTGATATTTAGAAGACCAACAGCAAAACAATTCTTAATTAATATCTTACTAAACAATGATAAAGCCAATAATAAATTTCTCTTGCTTTTACAATATGTATAGGTATATCGACGAAATCAGTGTAACAATGGTTACAAAAACACCTACAATAAATATATAAATTAAACACACATATTTCAACGAAATGCCTTCAACTTAAACCACTTAATGGAATGAAGTTGGTAATACGTTCGAAATTAAGCTCCCTCGACGATTGACATGTAAAATGAAACGAAATCGCTCATGTGTATAATAAATTAATGTCTTCCAAATTTTATGAAGTGATTAATCCATACAAAAACCATTTTCATGTAAAATGATGCCAAGACGGAAACATATAGCTCGCACTGTCAAGAATTTATAACACAGAGAGAGAGCACTTTATAGACTTTCACATTATATGCAAATCCCAAGTATTAGAATTTTTTCTGCGGTTTGTGTAGCTACAGCTACATGCAAAATTGCAGGTTCAATCAGTCCGTAAGTCAGAGATTTTTTAGCTGTCAATAAAATATATGCTAATATTATAAAGAGGTGAAGTTTATAACTTTGTTTATTTATTTGTAAAAGCTAACCTTCCGAAACACTGAACAACTATTCAGGAGTGGTATAGGCTATATTTTGACGCTCGGTGAAGTGTACACAGGTCGGCTAGTCTATAATACGTATATAAAATACGCTGGGAACATTACAGTCCTCATAAACCAAATAAATAAGATTTATTTTTCCGTAACACTTAGATGACTTTAAATTTGAGGAACTTGTTGGCGATGACAGCATCTGCTAGAATTATTTTTAATTTTAAATAGAACTAAAAATACAATTTTAATAATCTGTGGAATAAAACAAGATTTTTCTTGCTCGATTTACTGTTATCTAAATACAATTTACATCAACAGAAAGGGCGTAAAATTTAAGTTCTTCTAACAGACTAGCAATCTGTAATTTTTTACGTTTTTCCTTTTAACAATATGCTCACAGTCTTGTCAAATCTTTAAGTTTTACAACCATTGGCTCTATTTATCCTGTAAAAATCTATAAATGTGTAAAACTGTATCCGAATAGACTACATAAGTATGTGGTGTCTTTTAGAACAAATAAGATCCAAAACGTTTTTATTTTTAATTTTCATCTTTCTTCATCCATCATTTTGCTAAACGTGGTCTTCAAGTCTTGCTCTTGGCTCTGTCTTCCCGCTAGAGATAAAAATGTGATACTGTCTCTATATCTGTTTCATCCTTACGTATGCATGTATGTTAATACGCACATCACGGAAAGACGTATAGTATAGTATACGTACGTAATTTTCACATTTATATCATAGACGGTCTGGAATTTTTACATTTCTATCATAGACAGTCTAACTTAAAAATATGACGTAGATTTCATCTCGATACATCGCTTAGTATCCGAGATATTAACATAATTCGTAATTTTATAATTATAAAAATACATAAAATATAAACAGAATGAAATAAATTCAATATTGGTCTCCATTTTGCGGCTTCTTTGGCCAAGCCAGCTAAACCGGTGCCAAGAACGGCTAGTTTTTCCTGAGTAGCGCTCTGAAGCCGCAGGTGGTCTTTATAGTGTCATCCGAGTACTCCACTTGAGTTGCAGTCCAAAGGAAATTAGCGGTGCATTTTACAAGGTGAGAATAAGCTACAGACTTTACTCTTTATAATATTTTAGGTTTTCAACTAAAGCAAAACATGTTTTTAATCTCTCTATTTTATTTTAAGGCCTTTGTATTGGAAATCGATTTACGGCCTCATTTCTGTAAGAAATTAATAAATGGAGCTGCATTTTTCATGCTTTGTTTATGAATGAAACTCATATGCAAAAAGGTTTAGATTTGTAATTCCAGCGACAAGAGTGAAATTGAATATTATTGGAATATTACTTTCATTACGAAATGTAGGATGACTTTTTTGTGCTTATCAAGGTAAACATGGCCAAGGATCGTAAGACTCGATGGCCATGCTAGCAGATATACTGACACGTATCTCATATGTACGTATATAGTGGTTTTAAGTAAAAAGAATCCCTATTTTAAGCCTATTTCTTTAATGAGAATGTTTTTGTAAAGCATATTACAAGAACAATTTCTGATTCGTTTTACAACTAAATTTTTCTATGAAAAATAAAATACTCAGACTATCCCAGTCCACTGGGAAACAAGACCGCTCGTTAATAAATAATCAGAAAGATATAGAACAAAGAAACGTAGGCGACAAACGAGGGAGACTATAATTAATTAAATTAAGAACGAATAAAGTTTGCTGTCTCTTCTTTTTATCTCAGCGTGGTCACCCCATTCTGTTAAACGATTTTGTACAAGAGCTTGTATGAATCATTTTTATTTTTGGCTAATATTTAGTCTTTAATACTTATTTTTGTCGTCAGATTAAAAAATAACTATTACTAGCGACCGGCTTCGCACGAGTTTAAAAACTTCCTTATGAATCGCCTAATCTATTAGAAAAAACCACATTAAAATCCATTGCGTAGTTGTAAAGATCTAAGCGTACATAGGGACAGACAGCGGAAAGAGACTTTGTTTTATAGTATGAAGTGATGATGAGAATGCTTCTCTGTGATATTATTGAATATCCGTGATGTCGTATTGACGACGGCTGCAGTGTAATAGTTAATATACCTGACTGCTACTCAAGAGGGTGCAGGTAGGATTCTCAATCAGGAAATATAGAAAATGATATTTGTGTAATTACATTAGGCTTGAATTTTTATGTATACGTATTTATTAAATAGTATTCTTGAGTTAGTATTTCGTATATTTCATTTTTTTTAAATTAGAGCTACACATTGTACTAACTACATTCAATAGTTTAATATAAATGTTGGGTCTTCTTTACCTTTATTTTTATATATTATTATAAGACGTTTGTGGTTACACAAATTCCTTCTAAGAACTATTCTTGAAGAGCCATTTACGTAGTAAAATAAACTAAAATATTCTGGAAAACAACAATAAATTTAATGCATCAATTTAATGCTTCATAATGAAGCAACAAATTATAACCTCTACTCAATCACACACAGTGTGCAGTAAAGATAGAGAAAGAATACGTATCACAGTTACTGGCTGAAAAGACAATTTGCCAAAAAAATATAATAATGTTCTAGAATACAATAATATTTTCAAATAATACTTGAATAATAGTCTTGGCAATATGTATCTTCATTGCAAATTCATGTCACTGCCGCGACCTTTTCTCTTGCCGTCACGTGCGACACACATGCGAAATTCAACACTTTTCATTTGCCAAATATCCTTTTGGAGGTATCGTTGGCTTCTAATGTATTTAGCTATGCTTATATCGCCTACATACCGTATAAACTTGAGCCTTTAAGGTCTCAAGTAAGGACGAATGTTAAAAATAGTCCAAAAAGTGGTTGTAAGTTTCGACTAGGTGTTATATATTTTTATCTGGTTTTTAAAATGGTATATAAAAATTCAAAATTGAATAACAATTACGTAACACTTTCTATAAATGTGTTAAATCTTATAAAATTCTTACTAACTACAGATAAGTGAAACTAATTACTAACCGATAAACTTGAAGGCGCTACTTATAAAATTCCAGTCAAGTACGAGGCGGAATTTAGCAGGGGTTCGTACCAATATCAAGAAAAATTACAAAAAAAAATGGCATTTGATTTATGGGAGTCCCCACTAATGTTTATCTTATCACACTATTTTTATTATTTATTTGTTGTTAGGTGTGGATGGAACCCTTAAAATGCGTTAAAAAAATAATTATTACTAATGCACTTCAACCTTGACTAATTTATTACAAATTCGTCTTTATTACTGCAGCATAAAGCTCTTTGCAGTGCTACTTGTTATGCAGTTGACTATACAATATACATATGTGTACACGGTTGTCGGTTTGCTTTGCACACAAAATTAGATGTTAATAGCAATTAGGAATGCAAAACAATAGAATCCTGTTCGTTGCGATTCCCATGAGACTAAGTCGCTTACAATATGCTAATACTTGGTTAGTGTTGGGAGGACAGAGTAGACGTCATCTCTGAATATAGTTTACGATATTGTCTGTGTTAAAATATAGATTTGACTTATCGATCTATTTAGGCGTACCTATCCAAAAACATCCAGAATGGGTTAGGCTCTTGGAAATTTTTAAAGGCGAAATAATAAGAAAAATTCTCCAGATTTTTTTTTTTACTTTTCAATGTATGACGTTCGAGTGTCACGACTGATCATTTATTTATTTATTTATATTTATATTATTTTCCACTATATTTATCTTCATTAGAATATATTCTAAGTTAACTGAACTTTTTACGATATTAACTTTTAAGATTATTATTAGTTTACGGCCAAAGTGACATAATATAATATATCTATCTACGGAGTAGGCTCGTGAGAAGCTTTGGTGCATATTATGACTGTATCTGTACGTACATTTGTACAAAACGTATGGAGTAGGCCACACAATTCTAGGTTGGGTACGACTGATACTATATGTGTGTGATGTATCAATGGGTGGGTACATTACAATTTTATAAAAAAAAAATCTATATTGAGCACCAGAACATTCTAGTCTCCTCCTTTCTCCTTCCTACATCTATTTCTACCTATACATTCAAGCATTTTAGTTTTAATATACCTGCTAGCTGGGCAACCTACATAACTATACACTAATCAGCATTTATACATACATACTCGTATTAAAACAGGTAATGTAAACCAGTAGTCTGGAAGTTAACTTCCAGGCTACTGGTTCTAATAGAAATATCATTTCACCATTAGAAATCTAATTTATCGAGGACAAAGCTTACTGTCACGCAAAATTTTCTTTAGGAACGGGGGATAAAATCGTACATGTATCATCTAACTCTAATTTTCCTTAATTTGTTATTTTACATACCCTCTCCGTTTTTATCTTGACTGCACTTTCCACCTCGTTCTCATTTCACAAACACTAGTTTAAAACAACATACTCGTATCTGATTAAAAGGTACACCTATAACTCGTAATAGATGTCCAAAGTTTGCCGGCGGACGGAACAATATCGTAAATGAGATAAGCGTACGTATTTATGGAGCTCACTGTGCAAAAACCTTAGTTAGGGTAAATGCCCCGAGCGTGGTCACATTTGTTATCCCCCTATGAGCAACACGATATATTGTATAGCAATAAACACGATCATTAATAGCTCCACATGTGATATTGTGGTTGTATGTATTTCATGAACAACAGTCGAAAAAGGGCATTTTTTTTATGTTAGAGGGAAGCA
>JADGIL010059240.1:3773-14399 GCA_020352625.1 Cactoblastis cactorum
CCTCTTCACTTTGACACTAGGGTTAATTTGGTTAACTTTGCATGAGGTTGCGTGTATCACGTTGTTTGACAACTATAGTAGTAGTAAACCTTAATTAAGCACACAATAAACTTTGTATCGGTACAAAATCAAAATATTTATTCAGAAATTAGACCTTAAAGGGCAATATTTTCGTCAATATTTAATAATTATTATTTGTATCTCGTTCAAGCTACAGATTACCCTATTATACCAGAAGGACCTGAAGGGTGCACGTACAGTAAACACATGCAGTTGCTTTTATATAATTCAGCTGTAATTAGTTTTACGCCTGTGGGATTTGCAGGATGAAACGTATTAAGTATATAGAAAAGTTAATTCTATTACTATTAAATCAGTTCTAATCTAAATAGTTCAAATCCGTTTAAACTATTATTTTTTGTTGCGGGACAAAATCGTTTTATTTTTATATGTTGTTTTTTTATGAAGGACGGAGACAAACGAGCTGGCGGGTCACTTGATATCAAGTAATCACTGCCGCTCATAGGCACCTGCAACACCCGGGGGGTCACAGAAGCGTTGCTGGCCAGATAGAAATTTTCAAAATCACTTTCGAAACCCATACCAAACCACTGTAAAATATATTAATACAAATTTTTTAATTGTCTCACATTAAAATTCATATGCGCTAAGTAATATTATAACAATTTTATTTCGGATAAAAGATCAAAGACAAGAAAAAAATTATGTTGTGTAGGTATTATAAATTCGGTAAACATTATAGACGAATGCCTCAAATGATAAGCTTCGTCACAGTCAATCAATCAGTAGCAAGCGACCGCCATACAATAAGATATTATGTATGTGTTATTGACAAACGCTTACAAAGTTATTATTATACTCGATAGTCGATAACATATTCTCAATTTTATTTGGTTCAATACTAATGTATCACTATGGATTATTTCCAAACTAAGTAACTACTACTAACAAACTCATACAATAATAATTACAACTTGATTGATATACAAATTTACTACTTAATTAAATATTTGTATATATAAAAATAATACTTATAGGTATTTCATTCCATGAATTAGGTATATACTCAAAAGTTCTATATAAGTTTATGTTTGATTTGATTTGATTAACACTTAGCAAATTTCCAAAACGCAATTTATTTTCAAACACATGAGATAAAATGACATTAAATTATTATAAAATCTATACGATATATACCTATAATAAATAACCCTAAAGCAGAAATCACTAACAGCTCTCGGATTTCATACGACAGTCACATTTTTATAGAAAGTGTGTATCATCCCAAAAGTATTGTATTTGTATATTTTTTACTTATAATTTTTTCAAAGTATATAGGTAATATAATAATTCATTTACATCTTCTTTCCTTATTATTAAATTAGATCATTTCATTAGATTTTACAATTCAAAATAATTATAAATGTTATTTGATATAAAATTAACATGAAGTTTGTGAGTCACACACTTGAGAGACAATTGGACTGATTTGGCTAATTTCGGTTAAAATAAATAAAATACTTAAAATAAAAAATAAATAAAATACTTGAAGAACTAAAAGAAGTGGTCGGGTTTAAGAAGGGTTTAAGAGGTAAGAAAATGCCGAAATTCCCTCGGAAATGTAGCCGCTGACAGCTAGTAATTTAATAATAAAGTTTCGCTCACAACACAAAACATTGTTTAATTTCATGAGAGAACTTATCATAATCAGCTGTTTGAAAGGCCATTGAGCTTCCATTGCTTCAAATTTTATGTCATAGGTGTGGCTGCAGCAGATCTCAGACTGTTCTTTGTTTAGAGTCGGCCACACAGCAGGGGGCGCTCGCCAGCTGAGCTGCCTTCACATCAGTTGGCTCGCCGAATCCACGCCGCAAGCAGTCGGGCTCTGTATTCAGTTGTTGACGCACGTGTTCCAAACGCGCGTCCAAATCGAAACTTTCTTACGCCAAATCAATGGATATAACCTAACTCTCCGCGCATTTTACCTTCTAATGATTAAATATGCAATCGCCCTGTGCCCTACAACATCCGTAAAGTTTTGTAAAATTGCAGTAAAGTGACGTGTTTGTGCGTGCCAACGATGTGAATTTTTAGTGTATTGTGTGTGTTGTGTTACAAAAAAAGGAGCAATGAGTATCCAAAAGTGCCTACTGGATAACTCCAGCAGGATGATCAAGGCAATGTCCACTGCGAAATCGAGCAACAGCGAAGTTAAAACGGTAAGTGCGATTTCATTTAATAATATTTTTCATTATAACAGTGTAAATATGCAAATGTACTGACCTTGCTCAGTTTTTTTCAGCGCTAGATTATCTTCAGCGAAATAAAATTTTAATCCACGTTAGAATCTACTAGAGATAAACCAGTCTCAATATTTGTGTAAAATAATCGCGCGAACAACTGGTCGCAATGACGTCCTTATTGTGAACTCGTGAATACATTACTCGTGTTATTTGTACGAATCGATACCTACATCATTACTAACATATTATGAGGTCGGTTGCTTGGTTGATTTTATTTATAGTATAGTCATATAGTCATTATATAAATCATTAACGAATGAACCGTAACCGGCGTGAATGCGAAATATAAATAGGTGTGAAATACTTGAACCGTGAAGAATGCTTTTTTTAAACCGAGATTTGTTACATTGACGTGATCTTATTCGATTATATTGTCTTGGTTGGAAAAATAATAGATTGACAAACAATATTTTTGTCATTGTGACTTTTGTGTCTAATGTCCCTTGGTCTTTTATCAGTTACCTGCTTTTTATTATGGCTGGTTTTTATTATGCTTTAAAAATATATTACAATTAGCATATTGCAATTAGCTTTTACCTACTTAGTAGAATTTTTGTAAGTTCAGATGACGTTCAAATTTATTCATGTAGTGTTTTAATTAAATTATGTTTTTGTAAATGCATGTAGACAGTACTAATGTAGTAAGTAGGTACCTAAATCGATTAAAGTGATTTTATTTACTGTTTGTGCGGATAACGGAGTTTAAGATTCTCACTCCCTCCAATCTGATACCAAAAAACTAATTTCACGAAATCATTTTCTACTTTGCGACCGTGTCGCGGTTTCTCCTGCAATATTTCCGTTATCGTGGGAATTATGTGATTAAAATTGTCCTAAGGCCTCCAGAAGGACAAGTCCAAATTTATTGTCAAGTTTTATCAAATATTGGTCCAGGAGTTTATTTGTTACAAACAAAAATAAAAATCTTTTTTCCTCTTTGTAATAGGTTTGTAATTATTGCGGATTCCAAGCGCTGCTGGTTCAGGCTAGAAAATAAATGAGTTTCAATAAATACCAGTGGTATTTTTACAATCTCTGTGCACGTAGTACAGTCAACCGCATGTCAAGTTACCCGCACAGGTCTCTGTGCTGTGGCAACAATGGTGAATTTGTAATAAATTTGGGTAGGTTGAGCAGTCAGCTTCACTTGCGTGAACTTTAAATAAGTTAGGTACATAAAATCTTTATAAATTATACATTACGTTATTCTGGTGTATTAAAAAATATTACTGTAAGTAGGTATTTCACATACACAAACTTTCGCCGTTATATTATTTAGTAAGGATTATATTATTTTATTCCGTTAAGCTAAAATCAAGAACGTTCCATGTTTTTATTAAGCGTTATAAGTAAATTCCTACGTGCCTGTGCGTTTATTTGAGGTAAGTAGCATACCCCCGCAACAGATGAACAGATGTTTTGAATGCCGTTATTTTATTGGATAGTCTTGTTTATTGAGTATTGACCCTCTATTTGATGAATAGATTTGCCTCTACGACATTGAACATAATATAAAAAATCACAAAAGATACTTTTGCTTTTCAATTTGAGCATATTTAAAAGGCCCACGGGCTTATAAAAGAAGCAGCTATCTATAGAAGCAAGCGCTGTACCCTGAGCATGAAACACTATCGTTCTCATTATGGTTATCGTTAATTTACTATGAAAATACAGAGAAGCGCCTCTAAGGTCATTTTCAGGTTTTCATCCAAATTAGACATTTACGATTATAGTAATCGTAAATGTCTAATTTGGAACGAGAATGATAATTTTTCATGCTAAGGGTCATTTTCATGATCAGTGCTCAACCTATTCTTTGGTGAGAAAGTGCTGATCAGCGCTCGTGTGTATCAGCGAAGAATTCTGATACAACATTTTAGTGTAATAAAGTAAATTTTACAATGCAGAAACGATTAATCAGCTCTCTTAAAATACATATATGTATAATGTATTACCACTATATTTCGTATCAAAATTCTGTAAAATTGGTTAAACAATAGCTACATCCGACCAGACGGAGCAAATACGGACAAGCATACATTTTTTCCGTGTTGGAATGACTCTATTTATATTATTGACTACGATTTAGACAGATGAATATAAACTATTTTATCCGTGTAAGTGACTTGAGTGGTCATAAAACAAATTTTACATTTTTATTATTTAAAGTTTATACTTTTACTATATATTTTTCAAACATCAATAAATCTGAGATTAATAAAGTTTGTTACATTCACCAAAGCCATCTACCACTTAAAGAGTTATCTTTGAAAATCAGCGCCATAGATCCTTTTGAGCTGCTCAAGTGCTGACACAAGCTCAATGCCTCCCTTTGGGTTGAAAAGATAGCTTAGGAATAAATACTCGTAGGATGAGTCATTCGAGGATGAATACGGAACAAGCCCTCCTTTTCGGTAGCAGTATAAGTGGTATAAGATAAAAATTGTAACACACTTTTAGGGTTCCATACGGAAATGATAAAAATGGGACAATATAATAGTAACTTTGAGCCTAATTGACAAAAAGATTTGATTTAATCGTATTTTTTTTAACGTTTGACATTAACTTTGTAGGCATGTATATTATTGACAGTATACTGCTGTACAATTTTATAGTCATTATCGTCATCATTTGAGGCACGATATGCTTGCTTAACGATTAACTTTAGCACGCACTATTCCAGTCAGTCATTAGCATTTGCAGTCGGGTTTTTTTAAATAATTATTTTTATTTCATAAAACCTTTTTATTTTCGCAACTAAGTCGAAAATATAGTTAACATGAATTTAAAAAAGAAAAAATATAATAAGACAGAAGAATTTTTAAATAAAAATGGCTTCATAATTAAATTTATAAACAAACAACTGTGGCCAACTTCTGCGTTAGATATCAAATCCTATACTATACTTTTCAATTGTACTCGTATGAAAGTTAGATAAATTTCGTGCTGAAAATAAAATTTAATTAAGCACTTATTTAATTTTAGAATATTTTGTTTTTTAATTTAAGTACATTTTTTTATTCAATCCTATTTAAGTAGATTATATGGTACTCTAAAAATATTTGAATATTCACGTCATTCTATGAATTTTAATGGTTTGAGTGAGATCTTTTTTATTTTAATACCTGCTTATTTTATTAAGTGGTTGACTATACACTGTGCCAAACATCCAGATCCGTTCGGTAGTTTTTGTGTGATGCGCGTACAAACATATAGATAGACAGAAAAAATTCTAAAGACAATGGTTTTGGCTTCTATAGGCCCCATAAAGAGCCCCTATATATTTTTTTCTTATATGTATATCTCCCATGAACAGACAGCTCAGTTACAATTTTATTATATGTATATAGATAACACTTACTGCAAAGATTTTTAGAACGTGGTCAGACATAAAAAATGGAAGTATAATTACTAAGTAATTTATTCGATAGCCATGGTATAAAATGTATACAAGTTCAACAGTAATCCAACATCGGAACTAGGCTAGCCGATGTGAATAACCAATATTTATCAGTATTTTGACTCCCAGTTCTTAGTGTGACGGTTCGTGAATCATAAACGAAATAACAACAATTCTAAGAATTCATATTTTGGTTGCACGATGCTTATCAAATTTTAGCTATATGTATAGTTTTACTTCCTGTATGTATTGAAATTAATTTGTCAATGTTAGGTGATCACCGCCCATTGACAACCGCAACACCCGCGGGGTCACAGAAGCGTTGCCGGCCTATAAAACCCCCCCGCCCTCCCCAAATGGGGAGGGGAGGGAAGTTGTGCCTCCGGCTCTCTCACTCACAGGACGGAGCATGGCGGCTGTTAGCCGCCATTCAGGCGTCGGTCTTCTGTGGGAGTGTGGCATTTCCCCGGACGAGACGGCCCATTCATGCTGCAGGCTAACAAAGCAAGCAGCAGGCTCCACACCACTACAAATAGTGGCTCCATACCACTACTATAATAATTTAATTAGAAATTAACGCAGTCGGACATCATCCGAGCGTATTTCTAATTGCACTCTTACGTGACCCGTCTGAACTAGGGATCCGCTACCTAACTACCTAGTTTTTTAAAATAACTTTATTTACTGTGTATAAAATTCACTTTTAAATAAAATTTTAATCAAACATTTATTTAAGCAAAGTTTTATTTTAATCCCGCCAGATGGGATGAAGTCTTAAGATGAAGAAGTTCTACAAGTTAACATGTAGCACACAAACTCAAGTAATACCCTAAGAGGTAAAACGGTCTACGGTGAGATAGGACATCTACTCGTACCACATATAGCTGAAAACCCTGCCCACGCCGCATTGTTATTTTTGTTTATTACAAAAGAAATTATCCACACTAATATTATAAATGTGGAAGTGTGTTTGTTTGTTTGACCGTATTTCACGTCAAAACAGATCAGCGGATAAGTGTTTATGAAGATACTTGGAATGACACACACCACTTTTTGCCTTTTTTATTCCCCCATCCCCCGAAATAAGCGCGAGCGATGTAGCGAGCAAAAGCTAGTTGTAATAAATATAAATAAATAAAAAACCTTACGTACTAACATTCACCGCAGTAAGTTAATAAATAATTAATGAATCTCTGAATTAGTAACACTCTACTCGCGTGGTATTGTGGTGGTTGAACTTGGCTTGCTAAAGTTATCAGTTGAGGGCTGGCCTTTAAAGGCAATTTCATTATTTATGCTTTAATGTTTACAAACAAACATTTTTTGTCTAATTATATACATATCTTATCTCAAGTGCAGTAGGAGCCACTTTATACTTTGGACACTTCGAAGTCGACGACTTTTATTCTATTAGATCACAATTGTTTCTTTTGTTTTCTATCTGACACACAGGCGCTAGGGGTCTTAAATTTTGCCTGGAAGTTCCTTTTAGAACGTAGGTGTTTGCTGAGATGAGATTAAGTATATAAAATTCCCACGGGATCGGAAACTATAGGACGCGATCTTAGCCGCCGGAAAAGCTAGTATAATATATGAACGTTATTGAACTTTTTAATTATCAAATATACCCACTACATTTATGAAATTTCGCAAATCTAACTATATAATTAATTGACGTCAATGAATGAAGAATAAGCAACGCAACAAAATCTCAGCATTTTTAATTAAAACAAAATAAATGTAAGTCATGTTAACTGAACATCTTAAAACAAAAAAAAATCCGATTTAGACTAGATTTGGTGCTATCAATTGCAAGAGGTACTATGGTGTGGTATAGAAATGTTACATATAAAGTCAAAATCACATTATTATCCAATATGGAGTAGACAGAGCCATGAGTTGCTCGACTCAAAGGCCTCGCTAACTGACTGGTGTGCTTATTGGTGGAATGAATATTCAGATTAGTGACAGAAAACTTATTCTCAATAGAACACGTAGAATAAGAACTAGATTACTGTAAGAGAAATAATAGTATTTCTTATTCTCCGTGTTAGCAAGCGTTTTTATTACCAAACTAGCGATCCGCCCCGGCTTCGCACGGGTTTTAAAACCTCCTTGTAAATCACCCTATTTAAAAAAAAAACCGCATTAAAATCCATTCCGTAGGTTATGATCTAAGCATACGTAGGGGCTGGCAGCGGAACTCGACTTTGTTTTAGACTATGTAAAGTTTATTTATTTTTATTTTTTTTATTTCAGAGGGAGGAAAAACGAGCAGGCGGGTCATGAGATTTTAAGTGATCACCGCCGCTTATAGACAACTGCAACACCCGCGGGGTTACAGAAGCGTTGCCGGCCTGTAAAAATCAGAAGTTGGGCCCCCTGCTCTCCCACTCACCGGACGGAGCATGACGGCTGATAACCGCCACTCAAGCGTCGATCTTCTGTGGTAGTGTGGTACTTCCCCGGACGAGCCGGCCCATTCGTGCTACAGGCTAAATATAAGCCTGTAGCTGGCTCCACACAACTACAAGTGGTGGCACCATACCATTACTAGTAGTGGCTCCATACCACTATATGTATAAAACAAAATCGCATTCTACAATTAAGATTAGTAAACAAATTAATAGTACTTAACGTAAATTTGATGAATACTCTTCATATTTAAAATCGATTATCAGAAGCACGATTTATCGGCAGTTAACGTCGTGAAGGCGATATATGGCGGCCATATCCGACATTACTGGAATTATTGGTATGCACACACGTTTGCGGTCGGCGAATAGTGTGATGGCAATAAAACTATTTTTACTGATCTAATATGCAAAATTTTTGGGACACAACAATATAAGTCGTAACGATTTTCAGATACTCTTTTGCCAAAAAGGAAAAAAGTGTGAAAAAATTTTGTGCTAGAGTCGAATGTGAGAGACACAAAAATAATAGTTACAATTGAAAGATAATTTTTGATATTGAAGTTATCTTTTTAAATGGTTTTTGTGAGACAGGTACATATACTTTAAGGAAAATATGTATCTCTTTAGTTGTCTATTACCAAGATTATTTAAAGTTTACCATGTAGATAGATATTTTTTTTCTAATACATAGGTTAACCTCTACACGTTTTTCAATTACAGTCAACTGTTATATTAGTTTTGTGGTTAGGATTACCTATTTATTTCATAGTAAAATCTAAACATATTTGCATATAAGTTATCTTGACATGACACTTGAAGTCTAGAAGCGGTTAGTGCACGTAAAATGTTCTCCACATTTTTAACAACAAAAGTTTCAAAAGATATATACTTACTATCTTGTGTAATAATTCACAGATCACTGGCTTCCTTGCTGAAATAAAAATGAATGTAAGGCATACATACATATGTATGTATATATATGTATCTTCGAGATATATTAGGTGAATAAAACTTGTCATGAAGTCATTGAAAGTACATTATTTAGGGTACATTTAAGTGTAACTAAAAACCGGCCAAGTGCGAGTCGAACTCGCGCAAGAAGGGTTCCTATGACAAAAACTTGTTGTATGGGAACCCCCCTCTATTATTTATATTATTTTATATTCATGATCTGTTGTTGAAGCGACAACAGAAATACTAGGTATATCTGTAAAAATTTTACCTATCTCACTTTCACGATTCATGAGATACAACTTGGCGATAGATAGACAGCGAAGTCTTAGTAACAGGGTTCCCGGGTTTATACTCTTCGGGTACAGAACCCTAAAAAGGAAGAGAAAATTTGTGCATTTTACATTTCGCATGTAAAGCAAAATATTTTACAATATACCTCTACATCCACGCTATGGGATAAAATTAACAGGAAATCATTATGGTGCGTTCAATATTGTATAATTATAATCGAGTACAAAACTAAATCATCTTAATATCATGTATAAAGAGCAACGCCTGTTACACACGATAACATCGACCATTCTAAGTAAATTAGTAGGTGTCGTCTGGCAGGCGCTACAGTCATGTTGGTCTCTGTGGCGTAATCTTTGATTTCAAAGGGCGTAATAATGGCCACCACGCCTGTCCTTTATTCGTACTCTATAATTCTATTTTCTAAGATCTTGGTAAGGAACTCAGGGTATTAGAAACATTTTCATTTGTTTCGCATGCTTATCCTACAACTTATACTACATATTCTCAGGAACGATCGGAAATATTTTTGTTAATTTTTTGTACCATTTGGATCCATTGACTATTTATTTTATGCAAAATATATCCGCTCTAGATCTCGCGGTCTTACTCGAGGATATATTATGTATGTGGTAATGGTAATGAGCATTTACATGTCAAGGTATATATAATAAATATATATGTGTTCTTTTGAGTTAGAAACCTACTTTATTAACTGCCTTTTTTCAATAGGAAAGTTACAGTCAGTGGAAAGTAAAAATTAAACTAATGTATATTTTCCTATCAGATAACCTTCAAACCTTTTGCGTATAACATCTCGGATATTATCTCAAAGAAGAGTCTTGTCCAGATAATTAAGCAGACAGTGTTTGATAAATGTAATCATATTAAGATAAATTAGTTGGATCTTTATCTTGTCAGTTATCAGATGATTATATGTTACATTGATGTCATAAACTAAACATATTGAGTGAACATAGTACTGTTATATGTTATTAATGAGAAAGATAATTATTATCTACTACTCATATTCATATTTTAATAGATATCAAAAGGTCATGTTTTAAGTTCAAGATTTAGCACTGTGACTCAAATAATTTTTTATCCAAATTACTTAACATATAGTTTTTAATACTGGTGTACGTTGTTGGAAAGCAAGTTTTTGCCGATAACTATTTTATGGGCCAATTCTTCATTACTTTGCTTCCCTAATCGTTGTGATCAGAGTTTGCACTAGTAT
>JADGIL010059253.1:389-10609 GCA_020352625.1 Cactoblastis cactorum
AAGTAGTGGCACCATTCCACTACTAATAGTGGCTCCATACCACTATAAGCATAGACTAGACTTTGTAATATTAAATTCTAAAAATATGTATTGTGAAATAAATTGTAATTTCGCAAAAAATAAAGTCATTCTCATTGATCAGTTAAACATTCAGAATTTAGGAAAACCTGATAATCTTGGAATACTTATTATTATAAACATAATCTCACAATTTATTTGTGTTAATCTAAGTAATAATTTTTATTTGATTTCATATAAAATATGTAACAATTTTGTGCATTTTGGGTATTAAATTTACATGTTTTGTACAAGTATAAATTACAGGTTTGGCTGCAGAAAATACTTCCTCTAGCGAAGTCATAATGTCCGCCGGTTGTTACCTTATGGCCTTGAAAGAATAGATTCGTCTGATATTGGCCTTGATAGAGAAAGTAATGTGCCAATACGCATCCACCCATTACACAAATGCTATATAAGTAAGCGGTGCTTCCTCGGACCCACGTTATACGTTACTTGTACATGTAGGAGACCGGCTTTCGATGCCGCAATATGCAACACTTATCGGTAGGTAACTTTTAATGAACGAGAAATTTCGAGACGCCTCAAAGCAGAAATAAATAAGATTATGGAAGATTATAATTTAACGCGAGTGTAAAAAAAAAAAATTATTTTATGTGTGCAGTGAATCTTTCAGTGGAAATGTGTGATGTAAAAACAAAACGCAGAAATTAAAAATATGAGCGCGAAAAATATGGCGCCAATCTATTTACAAGTGTTAAATTGTTAATTATTTTTTAAAGATAATGAGATTTTTGTGAATGTTCGAAGAGTAAGAACTTACAAGAAATTTACATATATTATTTAAGAAAAATTAGTCATATAGTGTTAACGCGTGAATTATTTTGCTATCAAATCGCGAAAATTTACGAGGACCTGCCTTGCATAAACTTTTTGTATCTAGATGTACATTTATTTAGCGGTTAACTGCTTTTGAGTAGAATTTTAAAGTTCTACCCAGAATATGGACAATATTATTATTTATTTTTGCCCGCATCTTCATAATGAATACCTACCTACCTAGTATGAGAAATTAAGATTTTTTTTCTCTATTATATAGTAGTAGTTTACTATTCCTCCACCCAAAGGTTAACTGGAGAGTATCGCTAAGTAATTCTTTTTTTGTAAATATTTGGTACCTACTTGTTTTTCTTTTGGTACAATAAAAAGTAATATATTGTATTTAAACTAAATAAATATATGTTTTCTTATCCACTTGCGTCTGCATTTGGTTGGGGTAAATGATATGTACTTTACCCAAACATTCATAGTGGTATGGAGCCACTACTAGTAGTGGTATGGAGCCACTACTTGTAGTGGTGTGGAGCCAGCTACAGGCTTCTTCTTAGCCNNGTTGTTTACAGGTCGGCAACGCTTCTGTAACCCCGCGGGTGTTACAGTTGTCTATAGGCGGCGGTGATCACTTAACATCTCGTGACCCGCCTGCTCGTTTGCCTCCCTCTGACATAAAAAAAACATCAAAAGTATGGTCATATTTCCAGTTCTCCATTAGGAATATCAAAGGAAATATTCTTCAGTTTATGATCATAAATCATGCGACTAACCAATATAGAACGCGGAAAAACTGATCGCGTGCAACTTTAAAGAACGCAACCACTTTTTTATTAGAGATTAAAGTGCGTGGCAATTAGACTTGACTGTGTAAAAACAATAAAAACATGTCATATATACTTGTTATTTTAATTTATATTTGGTTTAAGTACATATATTTTTCTTTTTTTTTTATTCTTCACACATGTTTATTGTTTAATTTATCTGCTTTTAATTTAAAGTCAATTCGATTTCTGTACATGGAAAATTTGCCACTAGGTTATAATATATTTCCTATAACATTTTAGCGTCATTTCTTGGTCACCGGTGTATGAACAGTATAACAAAAATTTTCACTCAATCTGCGCTCTGTGTCGAATTAACATTTTCCGGGTTCATTCTCAGTTTACTATTCGAGTTCTTTTTTTGCAGACGGCATTCCTGATCATCGCTGTAGCGATCGTCGTCAATCAAGGAACAGGCGCAGGAGCGCGAGCGGAAAACGAGCCTAAAAATGACCAAATAGCGGAAGAGTCCAGATCCAGTGCTTTGACTCTCACGGACGGCCCAAAGTACGTAACAAAGTCAAGCACAGCTCATAACCAAACAGCGGTCACTCGGTCGACCATAGAAACACAGAGTCATAATCACAAACCCGAAAAAAGACCGCCTAGCAAACCTCCAATCAATCATAACAATGTAGAACAAAGACAACAAAAGTACATCGAAGTACCCCGAACATATTATGGTCCACTTCAAAAAGTTCCTGCAAGGCAGCATTTTTCCCAATCGCAGTTTCTATATCACAAACCTAATGCTTTGTACAATAACTACCAGCAGCAACTGATACCACTGACGCCACATATACATCCGCATTACAACACGAATCAGCAATCTAGACCTCTAGCGTTTGCATCGTCAGTAAACAATCCTACTTTCGCTAAGAGTCCGAAAATTAGTCTTCCAGTGCAAACCATCACCGGAGTGAGGGCTGACTACGTCAGGCCCCCACAGGATCCGCACAAGACAAATATAACAACTACCACAGTGGCGACAACTACCACGAGAGTCTTAAGAACAAAGCGAATATGGCCAAAGAGGATATTAGAAAAAATGAACGCAACCATGCAGAATTCAACCAAGAATAGAGCTAATGAAACACAAGTTATTGACAATAGCATTAACGATTCAGATCCTGATACTGCAGAAACTGTTTACAAAGTCAGATACGTTTACAGAGATACAAACACAACTGAGACACCAAAGAAACGCGTATACAGACCAGTGACGAGGATTCCTAAAATAAAATCGACTACTCCGTCTTTTAATGCGAGCGAATTCGAACCTAACGATTGGATACCGCTAGTGCCGGCTCCGTATGTAAGAACTGGAAGACCCGCTCTGAAAAGAATAACTAAAAGATCCGCTGTTTTCCCCGGTATACCTGAACAGTATCCCGTACCGACTGTACCGAGCAAACGTATGTTGTATTTACATTCTTTTGGATTAATTCCCATGAATCAATTACAAACACCTGCACCAGAGATTGAGAGAAAAAAAATGTCGTTTTTTCGTAAACGAAAGCGACAACTGAACCCATATTCTTCTGGTTACAGCACGAAGCCTGGAATAGGAGCGCTACAACAAATATATTTCGACGATCTACAGAGCGAAGCAAGTCACAGCCACTCCCACGGTCATAGCCACAACAATCACCAGCATGAGCACCACCCGCGAGTGATCACCAAAGTCAAACACCACCATCATCATCATCACCACAGATACATCAAAACTGTAGAGAAGCCAGTAAAGGTTCCTTATAAAGTAGAGGTGCCAAAGCCGTACCCGGTGCCTGTCGAAAAGAGAATTCCAGTCCCTGTAGAAAAGGTAAAGGTGGTAGAAAAGCCTGTGCCTTATCCCATTGGCATTAAGGTGCCGCATCCTGTCCCCGTTAAGGTAGTCGAGAAGGAATATATCCCAAAACCGTACGCGGTTATACAACAGGTCCCTGTGGTGAAGCACGTGGAAGTGAAAGTTCCGCATCCCGTGCCAGTCAAGGTAGAAAAGAGAGTGCCTTACCCCGTGGAAGTGCAGGTGCCGGTGGACCGGCCAATCGCCGTCCCCGTCACGGTGGAGAAACAGGTCCCATACCCCGTCCCTGTGAAAGTGTTAGTGCCGCAGCCGTACCCTGTTGAAACAAAAGTTCCCTATCCGGTTCAAGTGAAGGTCAGAGAACCAGTGGAAGTTGTAAAGCACGTCCCAGTCAAAGTGCCCGTACCTCAGCCTTTCGCAGTCAAAGTTCCACACCCCGTCCCCGTTCCTGTTGAGAAAAAAGTACCATATCCCGTCGAAGTTGAAAAGAAGGTACCCGTCCCGTTCAAAGTTCTGGTGCCGCAGAAAGTTGAGGTCGAGAAACGGGTGCCAGTATACATCCCCAAACCCTACCCGGTGGAAAAGAAGATTCCTGTGCCTGTTAAGGTTCCATATCCCGTAAGAGTTCCAGTAAACGTGCCTTATAATATCCCTTATGATGGGTCTTTGTACAATCACCAGGTACCCATTTACGGCGATGGGTACTACGTCTCTGGTGGTATATCAGTGTCCGAGGAGTCGGCTACGGAAGAGCCACAACACACAGTGACGGTACATGGGAATACTGGGTTTGCTGGTTTCCAATCGCGTTCCGACGCCACCGAGCCCCCGACTACGACGTCATCATCTACATCTAGCCCTTAAAACGCCGCGGACAGTATTGTAAATATACTTAAGTTATTTATAACATATACATATGTAGATTGAGAGTTGTTCGATGTAAGAATTTGTACCGAATGTACTAACGGTGATACTTTGTGTATGGTGTTGATTGCTATATGGAGTAAATGAATGCTGCTGTGATATTTTACGTGGTTTAATTATTCAAATATTACGAATAATCATGAACACACACAGAATTATAAAGATTCAAGATTATTTATTTG
This sequence comes from Cactoblastis cactorum, assembly GCA_020352625.1. NCBI lineage: Eukaryota > Metazoa > Arthropoda > Insecta > Lepidoptera > Pyralidae > Cactoblastis > Cactoblastis cactorum. The sequence goes on from JADGIL010059253.1 coordinate 4,976, forward strand.
TAAAACATGTTATATTATTAGTTTTTATGGTATAAACTCTAAGTCTGATCAGCTTTAACGACCTCGAAACATAAAAATCACGATTTTTTCTCTTCAAGTATCTTGTGTAGTAACACAAATACATATTTTTACAATTGGAAATAACTTTAGATAAAACAATTGATATTGAATATTTTCACGGCTGGATTTGAATAAATAATTATAAGTTCTCAAGTTCAACGACAAGAGCATTGGCTAGCGATAAATTGCAGTGGTGACATCATGTCACTCACCCGGGTGCGACAGACGAAAGTTAAGTAATCGATTGCGGCTGCACTAATGCAATTAAAACACTAAGTAATCGATTCAGGCGTCAAATGCGGAATCGTATTTAAGAACTATATTTTTTCGTATTTTCTTAGCCGCCAAAATGGAAGTTCCCATGAACATGACATGACTTGAATTTGGAAAGTTGAAATTCGTATGAAGACTTTTAGCATACAGTCATTTCAAAGAACTTTAGTCTTATATCAAACGTTTGTGTTTTTCGAACTGGCATAAAACATACAAAAATAAAAAGGCGCCATTCGAAAAATAAATGAACAATTTAAAACTTTCAATTTTTTTGAAAAAGAATGAACAAAATTAAAAATTTAGTCAAGTGATAAACTCGAGTTTATAAAATTAGACGCTTTAGGGATTATTAATAATCTTAACAGCAAAAACCAACGATAAATTATTATTTTTGTACTTTCTTTTTCTTCCTCGCAAATGGTGTGAAAAGTAGAGTAGGTAATTAATCTACTATAACTTGTTAATTTGCATTTTGACCTCTCTTTACAACTTTTGCAATCGTAGGTAATTGCTGTAGTTTGTAATTCGCATTTTCAAAATGACCAATTTGTCACTAAAGAAATATTTTGGTTCTCTAACTCTTAGATTAATGTTCGTGACATGATTGAACTATAATTAGTCAATTACTAGCGTACGTTATTACATATTATTATTAATTCAATGCGTGAGGCCTTCTTTACGGAGTTGTATTTCTGTTGATATATTATGTAGATTATAGGGTATCTTAATTAGAGCCTCAAGGCTCTAGCTGCAATTCTCAAAACACGCGTAGCAAAATCATTTGTATGATTTTATTTCTTTCAATATTTTTCATTAAGCATTACCTAGTTGTATCAATGTTCTAGAAAACGTACTCAATAAATAAATGTCTGGGGTCAAACATCGAAGTGGTTAGAAATTAATTGCTGCGGAAAAGGAAATTGAGCATCGAAAGTGAAAAGTCACAGTCGAGTTGGCATCGCGATATCGTTACATATCGTACGGCTTACCTATTCGATTTGCACGATACCGTTTCTTCCCTACAACATAACGGACTTGTGTTTGTTTATGTAAATATGCATGTATTTAAAAAAATCTATGGTCAATAGACTACTGCATTTTCAATTACTGTACACGGAAATCTGAAAGGTGCTCCGGTATACTTACAAATATCCATGGATTATGTCGATGATTTACAAAATGATTACTTTACTCAAAAAATCAAACTATACAAAAATGATTATAATAATATAAATATTTCTTATATTTATAGAGGTTTTTAGGTCAATTGTAGGCACATTAATTCAAATGTTTGATAAAATAACCACCTCAGTATGAGTCAGACTCGAGCTTTGCAATGTTTTTGCGATAATTAAAATTTAATTACAGATACAATTTATACAGTGAAAAATTTATTAAGATAAAAAATATTATATTTAAATAATTAAACAACATTAATGTATTGTAAATTCACTTAAATTACTTGACTTTAATGAATTGCCATTCAAGTTCATACACACCAACGGAGACTTGGTTCTTCTCATCATAATCAGCCCATTCCTTTTCTGACAGATCAACATCCTCGAATTTTTTACCTGGAAACATTACAACAATATTAATAAAACAATATAAATAAATAAACAGACAACACTAGTGGTGTTGTCGGTTTCCTTTGACTGTGGTACAAGATAAAGGAAAAAAATATAACATTCAGTATGTATGTATAAAGCCATTGCCTTTAATGGATAAAATTTACCATAAAAAATAATAATGTGAATACAGAGACAACTTTAATTGAAAAAAACAGTTACAGACGTGATAGTATAAGAAAAAAATTATTTTCATAAAATATATTACACAAATCATTGTTCATAATATTTTTATTAAAAGTCTGAAACAATACTGGTGCAGTTTATGCACAAAAAGTAATCTTATTAATTATGATTAAATTGTAGTAGTTATAGAACAATTAATTTTTAAACTTATTCTCAAAACAAATTGTGCACAAGGCCCATTATTTTGCTCAAGACATTCATACTTCATTACTACAGAACTTTTAAATTTAAATAACATTTACCATCATCCTCAGCCTCCGCTATCCATCCAGATTTGGGTTCAAAGTCAACAGGTTCCACTCTTCGGCAATCAAATATGACAATAGTTTTGAATTTGTTCAAATCATTGTTTGTGTACACACCTAAAAATATATATATACATATATTCTGAAACATGTGCGTATATAACACTAAGAGATAAAAAATATAAACTTTTTTGATGTCTTGCAACTAAAAACTAGACTTCAGAAAATAAGCTTCATTTTGAAGTTATGGAAGACATCAAAACTTAAATTGCTATAAATTTTATTACGTCTATAAACATTCATAGGCGAATTGCCGGCTATTTTTTTTACATTGATAAGGTTATATTTACCATTGCTGCCTTCAATAACATCCATGCTATTTTCCCTCGAGCAGAGCTTGCATTTAATCAGCAAATTAGTCTCGGATCTGTTGTGTTTCTGCGGAATCTTATCAGCCTCTGTGAGGTCGTGGAACTTTTCGGAAACCTCTCCGCAACTGCTGCATTTAAGTTTTAGAAACCACTGGTAGTTAGGATGGTTGGTGTACAACTTCTCTATGCATTCTAAGTTGGCTTTGATTTGGAGTGCAATTTTCACCATTTTAGAAGCTTGTGCAAATAATTTTGTGTATTTATAAGGAATTTGACCGAAATTTCTCACAAGTTTTAAGGAACGAAAACAACGACACGTCAACGTCACTGTCATCGCCATCAGTCACCAAACTACTACGTTCAGAAACGGTGTTTTATTATCCAAATACTCAACTCTTCGATTAACAATAAAGAACTAGATTCACAATTCCGAACAAAATCAAACAAAAAAACGTCCTCACTTCAATAAAGATAACAACTGCAATGACTATTTCTTTCTTCTTCTTCCTTCTCCAGGAAACTTCCTTTTCCAGAATCGTGTATTAGAAAATAAGTCCTAATGGGTGCAAGTGGAAATCATGTCAAACTAACGATAATAATTGAAGACTGCTCGTTTATAATTGATGAACGTATTTTGCCGAGGACACTTTTTTAGCGGGATTGTTTATCGTACGTACGTCAATGGCTCAACTGTTACGATATGACAGACGAAAATGATATGGAAAAAATACCAATTATGTTTTTATTTTACACTTCTCTATAACATCAAATATATTTAAAGATTCTCCATTCGGAATGCCGTAGCCTTTTTCCAAGCCATGTGGGTTAGAAGGGGTGACGCAGTCCATGTTGGACTCTTTCCGAAGCACCCTGTCTACTTCTACGGAAGTGAAGAAAGCCACAGACAAGGGCAAGTCGTTGATGCCGACCCTATAACAAAAACCAAGAGTTATAAATTAATATTATAAAAAACATTCGAGAAAATATTTAAATATTTCTCTAGCCCCCACCTTTGTGAACAGAATGCTCTTGTTAAAAGATTTGTTATCTGCAGCGCCAGTGCAGCTTTATATTTTTGTTCTTCGGGTACCAAGTATCGGACTTCATCGTGGAAACTGAGACAAAATCTGGAAGAAAAAACATTATTGAAGAGTAATTGAGAAGGTAAAGTTTCAACACACTGATTACTGGAGCAGTCTGAGGTTACTAACCATTACTTACAAGAAATTAAATTACATAATCCCAATACTATATAACAAAACATAGGTCAAACTTGCGCGTCTATTGTGTTGGGGCCTAAAAAATAGCTAAAAACACTCTCGATTAAGTCATCTTTCTAACAAAAAAATAATTATCGGAATCGGTTCATCCGTTTGGAAGCTATGATGGCACATACAGAATGACACGCACACACACGTCAAACTTATAACACCCCTCTTTTTGCGTTGGTGGTTAAATACTATATAAAAATATTTGATTACTGTGGCTATATTCCATCGCTTATAGAAAGTTAATACTCATTTGAACATGGAGGTACCTGGCCTTTGGCGCCAAATGCCTCATGCTAGCAAGCATGAGATGTAAGAAGTCGGCCGCCGCGCTTTGCACTGCCCAATTGAGACGGGTTCCCCCCCAACGACCGTGAGCGTGCTCCAGCGCACGCGACAACCGGCCGCTGAGGAACGCCGTTGATGGCGATTCGGACTCTAGTGACAATGAAATAAGGGTCAATATTCTCTGCAGTCACTCAATTGCGGTATTCCAGTTTACAGACAGGCGATCGTTGACAAACGCCGCTGATGCGAATTCGGACTCCAATGATAAGAAGTTACGGTTAAATATTCTCTGCATCTCTCAGTTGAGTATCTATATAGGAAATCTTTGAGAATAAATTACTATCACTAATAGTCTAAAACAAAGTCACTATCCGCTGTCTGTCCCTATAAATGCTACGTTTTTTAAATAGATAGGGTGATTCACAAGGAATGTTTTTAAACCCGTGCGAAACCGGAGCGGGTGGCTAGTTTTTAAATATTTAGTGAAAATTAATCTCACCAGCGATCTCTTCAAGTTTGTTGAACATTTCCGACTCGGTGCCGCCCACCCAGCGCGGCCTCTCGAACATTTCCTCAACTTTCTTGCCGCTCAGTTTCGCGAGCCGCATCGCTTGGTAGCCCGACATTTCGACCGTCTGAAAACAAATCCTTCTTTGTATGTTGACCTCTGACAACGTCGGTGGCGTATGGCATATTAGTACCGTATTTATATGCTATTTTTGTTTATGTCAGAGGGAGGCAAACGAGCAGGCGGGTCACGTGATGTTAAGTGATCACCGCCGCCAATAGACAACTGCAACACCCGCGGGGTTACAGAAGCGTTGCCGGCTTATAAAAAAGCCCATCCGCCCGCCATCCCCATTTGGGAATGCATGTAGTAAAAAGTTTATTAAAAAGGTTATTTTGATATTACAAACAGATACTCCAAATTCATTTATTTGTATAGATTAAACAAAAAAAAAACAAAACATCAAACGTCAAACGGAAAGATCTGATCTGACAGATTTAAAAAAAAGAACATATATCGTCTAAAATAATTAACATCACAACATACCTGGTCGTTTCGATCCTCATCCAAGAACCCTTGCATATACTTTTTCTTCAGGGTGTAGACTCGTCGTCCCTTGGTGCTAGCGAACATCTTGGCCGCTTTGCTTTTGGCTTCCGATATAGTCATTGTTGGGTTGAACTGCTTCAAAAGACGCTCTGCGAAGCTCTGCCCGGCGCCTGTGAGGAAATTATTGGTTATGGACTTCTTTTTATTAAAGACGAAGGCAAACGAGGCGTGTCACGTGATGTTAGGTGATGACCGCCG
>JADGIL010059393.1:3644-15222 GCA_020352625.1 Cactoblastis cactorum
TTCTAAGAGGCATATCAAGATGAAATCATATACATATATATAATACAAAGGATACAATAAAGAAGACTGCATCAAACATCTGCTTTTACGTAATACGTTTATAAACAGACTAAAATCTTAAAAAGAATAATTTTACGTTTAATTGGTCCTATATAAATTAACAAGAAAGGTTTATTTACAACAACAAATGAACTTTACTCGTAAACAGGAGACAACACCGTGCTAGAATACGACGACGTAGTAAAGATTGATTTCGGCACGCACATCAACGGGCGCATAATCGACTGCGCTTTCACGCTACACTTCAACCCGCGCTACGACCCACTGGTGAAGGGCGTGCAGGAAGCCACAGAGGCTGGCATCCGCGCCGCTGGCATCGACGCCCGCCTTTGCGATATCGGCGCTGCTGTGCAAGAGGTCAGTGTTTAAGCGCCACTATAGTTTAACTAATATAAAATATAGTACTTTCGTATAACGGTATTTCCGGACATTGGAACCTTCTAGAAAGAGCGTACAAAACACTCAAAGGCCGGCAACGCTTTTGTGACCCCTCGGATGTTGCAGATATCTATAGGCGGCGATGATCACTTAACATCATCGTGAACCGCTTGCACGTTTGTCTCCCTCTATTATAAAAAAAGCTTTTGTAAATTAAGTACGTACCTACACACTCATATATACCGAATCTTTCTTGCAGGTTATGGAGTCATATGAAGTAGAGCTGGATGGTCAAGTGTATCAAGTGAAACCCATACGAAACTTAAACGGACATTCTATTGGACCATATAGTGAGTGCTCACAATAATTATATTTTTCATAGAAGGAAACATAATTTTTGGTTATTTTATCTATGCCTTTGTTTCAGTTTTCTTTTCTCGTATAGTACTGGCTGTTACAGCTAGATGGCTATAGTTGACAAAATAAATCTCGTATTTTTCACAGGGATTCACGCGGGCAAAACAGTGCCGATTGTGAAGGGAGGCGAAACGACCCGCATGGAGGAAAACGAGTTCTACGCCATCGAGACCTTCGGTTCCACCGGTCGCGGACAGGTACACGACGACATGGACTGCTCCCACTACATGAAAAACTTCGACCAACAGTTTGTGCCGCTCAGGTGAGTTTTCGATCACACTCTATGAGCAATTTCGCGCTAAACCCTGTTGGATAGGGTGTAGCGAGAAACTGCTGATAAATTCGGAAAATAAGGTCCGGGATAGTAGAAAAAATATTTGTATTTGAATGGTTACCCACGTCATTAATTTTTATATATACATTTTATAGTAATTTGAATTCAAATACAGTTAGTAATGTAGCCTACAATCCTATTGGATCTGGATTGTTCTTATTTCATTATGCACCAGACCAACACCCATGATTAACAAAATTATTTTTAAAAAATTATGAATTCGTCTCAATCGCATTCTCGCAGACTGCAATCGTCCAAGCAACTGCTGAACCTGATCAACAAGAACTTCGGCACGCTAGCGTTCTGCAAGCGCTGGCTGGAGCGCGCGGGCGCAGCGCGGTACGCGATGGCGCTGAAGGACCTGTGCGACAAGGGCGTGGTGGACGCTTACCCGCCGCTCTGCGACATCAAGGGCTGCTACACGGCGCAGTTTGAGCACACCATTCTGCTCAGACCCACCTGCAAGGAAGTGCTCTCCCGCGGCGACGACTACTAACCTCGATAATTTCGTCGCCTAGTACACAATACCGGCTCCTTCGTTTACAGTGTCACGTTTTAGCATTGTAAACAGAGTCGAGAATCGAGAGACATATTGAGCAAAATGGTGGGCTTATTGGTGGAATGGAGATTCGGCTCTATCTGCATGTTAAATCGTGCCAGATATAAATTAGCCTGTGAAGTATTGTTCATATCTCATATTATAACGTTAACATGCCAGTTCACACGTTTAGCACGTTAACGCGCAGCGTGTAAAGTTGAATTAAGTATATGTAATATTATGTGATGTTACACACCAGGCGCTTTAGGCAAAGGACTCATTCGAAAACGATCGCTTAATAGTACGAGGTTGATATAAGCCCATACAATTACATGGTCAATCTCGCGCTTGTGCATTTGGTGTGTAATTTTTCATAATATATATTATACAACGTTGCTGTTGCGCTTTGCTGAATGCAGTCTAACAAATGTTACCCGCACTAAAATGAACGTCAACACAGATAGAGCTGAGTCATTAAGCAGTTGTTCTGTCAGAAAGGCAAAGCCTTTCAGACCGAATATAAATAACAGACTTTTAAAAAAATGGTAGGTGACTTGCAGACCTTTTGTAGGCTGGTATTCCAGGTTATTGTACCATCCCTAATGCTGGACATGCTTGGATTACAAAAACTTGATTTAAGATACACTACTGCTTATATTGTACTTGTTAGGTCTCAGTTTAACCATGTGCTGTAAATATTGTAACCAATTAGTTATTGGTCATAAGTCGGACAGTTTGGTTGGTTTTTTAACAATTTCGCTCTATAAAAATAGGGTATTGGTTTTTAACAAATTCGCTCTATAAAAAGAGGGTATCAAAATGTTATATGTGTAATTTAACAGTTGTTGAATCCATCTATCTACTAGCTTTTTGTGTTTTCTGTTATCTGGTATGCTACTATAGTTGTTATATCACTTTCTGAAAGTTTTAGATACATGAAAATTATTTTTACTATGCATATCGAACTAATGGTTAGTCCGTGAACTCGTCAGCTGTATTATTATATATATAAAGCAGTCATTTTTTACTTTCTACATAGTAAATATAACATTATTTTTAATGTATGTACGTACTTTATTATGTTTAACCTTTAGTTATGTTGAATTCGGCCTTTGTTTTGGTTGTAACGCAGATTGTCACTTTTTTTCAGTGATTACCGCTTGCTAAAGTGACTTATCTACATCACAACCTTTGATTTTAATCATGGTGAAAGAATAATAATATTTTTTTATCTTTTAGTATTAATAACTAACAATTGTTATCAATAATAGTTTACAAGAGTTGCTGTGGAAATAAGTTTTCCTCTAACATAAGTGGTTTCAAAATCTGTGATGACTTTCGGAGTTTCGACTCAAAATAGAATTGTTATCAAGCAATAATAATAGGCTTTTGTTTACTGTATCGTTAGTAAATATATCAATAATAAACTTCAACTGATACACATTATTTTATTGTTTAATCTAGTGATGTGCCTTTCCCGGAAATAGACTTTGGGAATATTCTCGTACCTGTAGTTTAAGTTCAAAAGGTGACAAAGGTTTGGATGAGTGTTCTGTGCGTTAAAATAAAACGACATATTAAGCATACTTTATCTGTTTAATTTTCAGGTAAACACTAATCAATAACTACTATCGCAATTAGATTATATGTGTACACTAGACTTCTTTTATATCGTACAAAAATTTTCGTCAGTAACAAGGCCTATAAAAATGTATACAAAACCTCAACTGTTCCCACACTTTTTTTTTTATATTCTATCTGGTAATGTATTCGCTCGTCCCCATTTGTTGAGAAAACCCAGAAAAACACTTATTCATTGTTTGCCTAAAAGAAGTAAATATTACGAACACAACATTAAAAATCTATGAAGACGATAATAAATAAATATACAGGGATAAATCACACAAATTGAGTTAGCCCCAAACTAAGTTCGAGACTTGTATTATGGGATACTAACTCAACTATACTTTATTTTATAATAAATACATATATAGATAAACATCAAGACCCAGACCAATCAGAAAAAGATCATTTTCAATCATAACCTGACCGGGGATCGAACCCGGGACCTCCTGAGTGTCGATCAAGTACGTACCGTTACACCACGGAGGTCGCCAAAATTTCGATTGATTTCTTGAAATGAGCTGATTTAAAGGCTGAAAATGAAAATTATTTATTTTAAAAAAAGTAACAAACCTTAATAGTGACTTCATAAATTAATACTCTTTCTTATGGGACGAACTATCGAAACCCCCCCCTTTGAAAATATTTATTTACTATTCTACGGTTAAAATATCAACAATTTGCAAAAAACTATCGCGTGCATGTCTGAAACAAAGCAGTCTTTATAATTGCTCTTAAGTTGAATTGATTTCTGGAAAACCAAGATTTTTATAATAGATAGAAAATAAATTTGATAACGGTATTGTTAACAAAGTAGAATAACGAAAAAATATTCTGCTGTAGAATACATAGCGATGTCGTGTTGACCAGTTCTTGTCTCTAGAGAGCAGTAAATCTAAATATCTTTTATTATTGTAAATATGCACAAGGTAGTAAAGTGCCCGCGCTGATTCAGGGAAAACTGTATAAGTGTAAACTAACAATTATTATATTAGTTTACACTGCTACAGTTTTGTGCCAAAAAAAGTTCTAACAGAATGAATGCATTCTTTACAGGTAAAAACTACAAAGTCAATAGATTATCACAACAATTCACGTGCAATAACTGTACACTTATTACAGCCATCCATATTATTTACTAATCGTTATAATATACCAATCGTTGTATTTCAAACACATTAATTAGCCGAAAACAACTAGCGATACATATTTTTAAACATTTTACTCTACTCATACACCATTACTACACCGTGAAATATCTTAAAGTTTTTAAATATAATAACCATATGGTAAATATGTACTCTGTAGGAGATATTTATCAACTGTGCATAGACGATCGACACAGTGCTGTTTTGTTAATTTTTTATTTATGCGGCTTCATCGTTCAACCAAACGACGTCAAGGTTGAAAACACAGGATTAATAATTTATATAAATAGATTATACAGTATAGACTGAACTAACCTTTACATAATTAAAAGTTTGATGATGATCAAAATATTGATGTTTTATGTCAGGAATGGTGGAAACTTTCAGGGAAAGCATAGACCTCGCTACAGACGTGCATCAATTTTTAGATCCGTCTCTGCTAAAAGATCATTATGGAAAATCAAAATCCTTCCCATATAGACGAAAAATACATGTATGTATAGTCGTAATAATATCGCCATTGTCATCATTGGGTTACACGTGTGTGCAATAAAACCCATTGAAATTATAATCAAGATTTGTATCTAGTAACGCATTGTTATGATTTTCATTCTGGTATATATTCATCAATAAAATGCATGTAAATATAATAACATAGGCCTCCCAAGTCTAATTTGAACTTCAGTGTATACAATTATAAGTACAACTCATATACTACTTATGTAGCATAGCTATCAACCAGCACTAATTCGCAGGTCGTTGAATGACTAGACTATATATCAATGTGGGCAGTAATCTCATATTACCTAGTACTACTAATCCAATTAAGAAAGTAGCACCTAAGTACCGAAACGCTCAAATGACATGAGTAACTCGCATACCAATAATTTTGTTTTACAAAATATTAATAAGCCTAAAAAAAATATTATTTCGCTAATACCAATACAGATAAAAAAAATACAATAAATACAATCAAGTTTTGAAGTATATTCACACAAATTGAAAACAAACCCAACTAAATAGTATACAATGTCTTATACCAACTGGTAAAGTATCACAGAAAGTAACGATACCTAGCTAAACTACGCAGACATCATTCTAGTATTTATGCGCGTAAAGTCAATTTAGCATATTGTCAGTTTTGTATAACAAATGAGGCAAATTTTTACAAATACTTTTCACTGGGGCATTTACGACTTTTTTGTTTGTCTGATTCGAACTAAATAGAATAAAGTACGTCCGTCATTAAAATGGAAGCTGATACTTACTGGCCATTTTTTGGTGATATATTTTATGTGTAATATTTAAAATAGATTAGCTAAGCTTTAGTGAACACAAGTTGACATTAAGCGCATAAACGCTTCTATTTATTCAAACAATACATCTGGATTTGGTCAAATTCCTGATCATGTTACAAACAGCAAACTTCTTACTGAGGTATCACTTAAAGTTTGCCTGAGTATCCTGTATTGGGATCTTTAGCTAATTTATCTAAAATTACTTAGACATGAGTTGATAACGTACCTACAAAACTAAATATGGGGAATTTTAAGTATTACTAATAAACTAGATTTTGTGGAAATGTTTTTCTGTAAAATTCGATTACATGGTTCTACAAAAATCTATTAATGTTTTAGATTTTCGTTGTCTCCATTGTTCATGGTGTTTGTCAATGTGTAAGGCCAGTTGTATATGGACTGCAAAGGTACATGTAGCAACTCCACCAGGTATCGATAATTGGGCTCTGAAAATATGACATTTAGAATTACTATTACCACAAGATCAAGCATATTTTTGTTGTCAGAGGGAGGCAAACGAGCAGGCGGGTCACGAGATGTTAAGTGATCACCGCCACCCATATGCAATATCTGAAACATTATACTTAAAAATGTAAGACTACACCTGTGACGATATTGACAATAAACAGACACATTTACAAAATTACTTTGTTTATTCATTGCTATTAAGATAAGCATGATAACACCAATTGGGAAAATCCAATACATATAGTAAAACCTTAACAAACAAATCAGAATCTACATTTCATATTTTTTACTTTTAGGGAGTGCAATTCTCGCTCTATAATATAAATAGAATATTAAATTTTTCCATTGATTTCCATGAATAAGCAACACTTACCATTTTCAGGATTGATGTAGCCTTTGCGTATCAAGAAATCCAACAGGACTGGGGCACTTGTGGTTTTGAATTGGGGCGAGAGTGCTCTCTGTACGCACTCCTCGGCGGTCAACAGCTCGAAGCTCTGAACTTCGCCGTCTGCGTTGCGCGGCATGAAGTCCAAGGGGAGTTCCAAATCATACACATATTCCGTGTTAGGGAATAAACCCCTTTCACTCTCAAAGAAAAAGCTGAAAAAATTCAATATCAAATCTTTTAATATCTTAGTTCTACCTTAAAAAATGACGTAAATCTCGATACGCCGCTTAGAACCCCCGATATTTACATTAGTAGTTACGCGTGGACGAAGTCGCGGGCATAAATATGCTAGTTAGGATGAAAGTATACATGAACTACTTTTTACCGCGGCAACAATCGCGTCCTTTAAATAATTCTTAATCCCGTGAGAATTTTGCGTAATCCCGTCCTAGCTTGCACATACCTATTAAAAGGAACCCCCATGCAAATTAGCATAGACCCACAGCACTTAAAGTTTCATAGATTTAATAATTAGTATTTTTCGCTTTTATATATGTACATATATAGATAACTGACCTAACACATCCAGCTGGAATAAGTTTTTTTATAAGTTCTCCTTCAACTGAAGCCTCTTCCGCCGCTTCTTTGATTGTAGTCTCTAAAATTCCATAGCCGACAGCTAAACCACCACTTACAAAACAGTCCCATTTACCTAAAATAAAAAAAGACTCATTAATGTTTTTTCTGCTGACCCAGTAAACACTAAAACACTACCAAAATTTTTTCTTTGGATATTTTCCAGAAAAATGATTGGTCCAAAAAATTTGCTGCAAAATATATGTAGGTACGTATATATTTTTCAATATTGATATGAAATGATGCCTGTAAGTCTCATTTCTGAATAAAGATTTTGTTTGATTTTATTTTAAGATACTTTTAGACAAAGACCTTAGAAAAGAAAAGAATTCATGGAAACATGAAAAACAAAATCTGCAAACAAATCTAAGAAGGCTAATGGATGAAATTGTATTTGTACAAAGGCTTTATAAGTCAGTATTTATAAGTAGTTATGATATCAGATTTTTTCGTCAATGAAAAATATTGATATTAGTGCAAATATCGAAGCATTTTTAATATAACTATCGCCTATTAAATTTCTGTTAATTGTTAACATTCCCTTACAATGGCTGGTGGGGGTTATAAAATACAGAGAAGCTATTTTTACATAAAATAGCTATATGTATAATAGATAAAACTATTAAAAGAAGATAGGAAGCTCTCTATAGATTGTAAAACTAAATTTGACTTATTGCTGTTACACAAAAGTTTTTAAATTATGTTCCTTTTCTATTTAACAAACAAATTAACAACAAAATATTTAACAAGCAAGATATTTAACATGCAAATTATTCAACAGAATTTATTAGATTATACTATCTTACCCGGCCAAGTTTGTTTAGTGAAACTTCTTTGTTGTAGCCAAATACAGAGCCCTTTGGTGGGATGCTGCAAATACCCATTCACACTGACACCATAGTTTCTTATCCCAAACAGGCAAATAGCACTGCGATCCATTTCCAGTAAACTCTCGTGGTAAAATGGTGTGCTTACTTCAAAACACTGTAATAGGAAATTTTACCATATATCAAAAATTTTATAGTAGAAGTTTCCTAATTCCGCAATTATGTAAATAACTAGTTTTTTAATAATAGGAAAATCTGTATTTCATAACTTTAGCTCTATTACATTTTCAAAAAATTTTAATTTTCATAAAATATTGGAAATTCCACCTTTATTTACAGGGTGGAATTTCCAAAATTCCTTATAGTGCTCACTTACGTTATATAAAGAACCTACATGCAAAATTTCAGGCTTTTTTGTTCAGCAGTTTGTGCTGTCTTTGGGTAAATCAGTCACCAGTCTTTTATATACACAGATAATCAAAATTATATAATTTCTTTGTCCCCTATGTGGTAGACAGAGGCAAGGGGGATATCTTTATAAGTTCATCATTATTATAATAAAATTTTATTAAAATTTATTTTAATATATTTATTTATTTTCGATACAAACCTCATCTCTCCAACCTTTTAATGCACAAATTTCATTTTCTTTTCGTAGTTTGTTTAAAATTTCAGCAACTTTGCTTGTTCTCTCTTGATAATCTCTGAAAGCTGGATTCAGCTCAACATATTTGTCATTAATACTGAATACCTATAAAGAAATATATATCAAAGTTAAACATTGAAATTCCCCCACAAAGTACCTCCACATTGTATTAAAATAACAATTATTCTTTAAGTAACAATATGCAAATACATAGCAGTTTATAAGTAATTTGTATTGTCATTCATCCACTTTTCAGTTAGGAATTGTTTTTATTTTTTGCTCTTGTATGCTTTCAAAAACTGATCAAGAATAATGACTGAAAAGAAAAGTTTACCTCAGGAAATCGTTGAAGATGTTTCATAACATCAGATCTTATAAGACCCACTTGACGGCCAGCCACCAAAAATGGTTTACATGCTCCTTGATGTAAACCTACAATTTTAAGTTATTTTGAAATAACCAAACATTGTATTAACAACACAAAATATAGACATCAAAAATATTGCATTAACATACCTGACAAATAAAAACAGTTGAACTTCCTGGCTAACATCAATAAATCTGAAATACTATTCTGGACTGTCGAATTCATTTCTTTCATAGTTTTATACCATTCGCGTAAACTAAACCTGTGATCTAGTATTGACAAAATTTGTGCTTCTTGGTCATGTATACATAAAAATATGCACAAAACCAACACAAAATATTTAATTTTCCACGCAAATTAGTAAACTATGATAGGAAAATTCACTTCTGCAATTTTATAATACATCATGGTTTGTAATTAACGATAGTTTACAATCAGCAAATAACAGTTTAAAATTATTATTTTACACTACACACAAACGCACTGCAATTCAGATTAGAAATAATATTTAAAAAGTACTCTGTGGAAATAATGTGAATGGTGCAGAGAGTAAAGTATGGAAGTAAGTATGGTGTATGTATACTGTATAATATAAATACTCCGCAATAAAAAAAATCTGCCAATTCTGCCCTAACCAACTCCAAATGTTCCAATCCTCAATGTGCCAAATCAGGCGAAATGCCAAAAGCGCCATACCTTGCCAGACGGAAAAAAAAGTATTGTGTTTGCGACATTAAAAATCAGCAACAAATGCAAAATGTAAATCGAAAGTAAATAGGGTTTGTTAAAAGTATATATATTTTTATTACAATAAAATCTAGCATGATGCTTGATCGACATGTGCTATACAGGTTTAAGTATTATATAATTTTACGAATATATCTTACATTAAAATTACAAATTATTTTAAAACATTTCTAAGCATTGTCATAAATCATTTCGGTAAAAGGAAATACTTTGAAATAAGGTGCAAATATTTAAGAAAAATACTTGAAACAGAAACCTGCCTGCCTGATATTAAAACCTGGTCACGTAAATACGTCCCAACCCTAGAGTAGACTGCGCGTAAAAAAATAAAAAATGCTGATCAACCAAAAAAAACCTTAAACCATCAGACAGATATCAGAAACCGTGATCCCGTGTAACTTGAGTGATTAATTGCGAGACTAATTACCTATATGAAAAGTTGTACAAAATTCAAAGTGTTGTATTCCACGAACCTTATGTATTTAAGTAGTGGTAGTTAATCATTGTTAGTATTTTATTACACTTAATAATCGAGGTAAAATATGTTTCTATTATTCTAACCTTCAATGTGTCTTACGTAAGGTTACAATGGGCAACAAAGTATCTGCAGAAGCTATCGTGAATACCAAAATTGCTGGTAATTCCTCGAATCCGCCTCCAGAATGCCCAATGCACCAAAAAGAGGGATCTGTACAAAATGAGCCCAAAAATACCCCCACGGAGTGTCCAGTACAACATGGAAGTGACATCAATCCTTATAACATGGTAAGTTTTCTTGAAATTTGCTTTTGTACATGACTGTGCGCCACTTGTATATTTACTGAAACAAAAATAAAAGATATGGGTCAGATATTAAAACTGNNGAACATCTAATAAATTAGTGAAAGATTCAAGATGACTGTCATTATAGTCATAAATTGATGATTGAATGATTGATTATACGTTTCCAGATGCCACCAGCAAATCAACAACCATCACCAGATCAACCTTTCCCCCTGCCCACAAACAGACAAGTGTCTTCAATTCCTCGGGCCATGCCAGATGGCTCCACAGAATTTTGGGTATACCCAAGTCAACAGATGTTTTGGAATGCCATGCTACGTAAAGGTTGGCGTTGGAAGGATGAAGACATCAAGCCAAAAGATATGGATGATATTATCAAAATTCACAATGCTAATAATGAACAGGTATTATTTATTACTTAAAGCAAAATAATTATAGTTCTTGAAAGTGTTATAGAAATTGTTAAGTTTTGTATATATGAGAACAATTTTAAATTAGCTGTCATATTTACTACTTAATAAAATATAACCAGGTAAAAATTTAAAGTATAATCTTATCTAAAAATAGGTGGCTCATATTTGTTCATAGTGTAGGTAGGTACTGTAAATTTTAAGAATTGAAATTATAGATATAACATTTATTAATATTTCAGGCTTGGCAAGAAGTGTTGAAGTGGGAGGCATTGCATGCTAAAGAATGTGGTCATCCTAGGCTGAAGAGTTTTGGAGGCAAAGCTACTCAATACAGTCCAAGGGCGAAACTTCGCTCTTTACTAGGGTATGTATTGTGTGTGAAATACAGTGGAAAAGACAAAATAATCACACAAATAAATAAAATTGGAGTGTCTGTCTGTAATTTCAAAATAATTGCATTTTTCAAATTGCATAGTAGTATTTACCCGTTTCCAATACCAAAAC
>JADGIL010059499.1:534-13506 GCA_020352625.1 Cactoblastis cactorum
TATATATATGTATGTATGTATATCACAATCTTTAACTTACTTACAACAAAAATAGTTGAAATAACCTTATCCCATATGCTTATAATAAAAATTATAAAAACAGGCGATCCGGAAACACAACTGGCGCACCGGAACCGGAAATGAAGAAAGCTGCCTGACAAAATGTCTGCTGTATCCGCCGCCCGGCCTCGTGGACTCTTCAAGTCCACTGGTGACGGGCTGCGGCAAAATGACCGAGACGACTCGATAATTGTACGACGAACACACCATAATTATATATTACAATATATTTATGGCCCATAACCTAGTGTCTTGAATAAGGTCTTAAAGCATTTTGCCGAATATTGGGGCATATATCCTTGTTTATTTAGAGCAAAGAAATGCAAATGTCTAGATGCAAATGAAATGTTAACTTCTAAATTCGGCCTGTACAAATACCGTTTCGCCCGGCCCAGTCTGAAACACAAGAAATCTTACGCGCGGCGTGCACTTCCTCCTCGACTTCGTTTTTGATGACCACTTCACTTTTTACCTGCACCTGTTTCTTGTTCTGACCCGACAGAAAGCCTACAGTAGGGGAAAAATACATTATAACACATATCATGTTTTCTGAATTGCAACATCGATATTTTGCAATATCATTTAGTGGTTTCCATCTTTATAATAAGGATTTAAACTTGGATAAATTGTATTTATTGAATATCCTAAGTATATATTGATAAATAATTACCAGCAAATAAAACATATGCTATATCTACCTGATATTATACATTAAATTATAATTACTTTGCTCACTATGAGTAAATTTTTAAACTGACTCATGACCACCTTTGAACAGCTGCAATGCACACATGCCGTTTTATTTTCAGTATATACCTATCTATATTCCTTTATTTATAAGTTTTGTATAAAATTGTGAAAAAATGCTTGAATCTTTTAAGTGTTTGCCTATTGATAAAAGAAAGTGTTACCTATATCAATCTTAGCCATGGGTAGTTGAACAGGAACGTTGATCTCGCGACGGAACCGGAAATCTTCCACGTCGTCGTCGTCATGGAGATCTCCGCCGGACAGGATAGATTTCACCTTCTGTTCTTCTAGTTCTTTGTCAATCTAAAAATCGTTTTTATTGTTCCATTATTGTACTAGCGACTTCGTCCGAACAATGGATACTATAATATCTTTGCTTTGCTCGGTTACAATAAATGATATTCCTCGGGAACCGCACATTTTTCTGGTATAAAAAGAATCCTATCTTTTAATCTAGGTCATAGTCCATTGCTGTGCCAAATTTCATCTAGATCTGTTCGGTAGTTCTTGTGTGATGCGCGTACAAACATTCAAATTCTAAAAGTAATTGTTTTGACTCCTATAGGTCCTATAAAGAGCCCCTATATATGTTTTTCCTAAATATCTCCCATGTACAGACATAGCTCAGTTATAATTTTATTATATGTTTAGATTATATAACTGTAGTTGATTAGGTAAAATAAAAGATAGTGTAAAAATAAGTGTTTGTTAGGATTTATAGACTTCAGACAACAATAATAACATAGCAAAAATCTGATTTGTTTGAAATTAAAGTCATTTACAAATCTCAACTTGAGATAACATTGACATTATAAAAACCTACAAAGAAAATCAAACAGCATTCACTTTAACACGATAATTATGAAGGAAGATACGAAGATGATTTTGTAATAATTACTCCACAAACTCGTAACAACACATGACTAACCTTTATAACATCCTTGATCCTAATTGTTGGTTTCTGTAGAGTGGCTGGTTCAGAATCCCTTCCACCTCCACCGTAGGAAGACCGCGAGTAATGTTGTCTCTCTGAATTGCCGAGACCTGAACAGATTTTATAAACATTTAGTTATTTCAACCAATGAATTTTTCCATGCTGGTCTGGAAACAAAAGAAAAACGTAAAATGTACCAGCTGCTACTCTTCCCGCGCAAAATGTATAAGTCTAAATAATATCTAGTTGAAATAATATCTATATCTAAATGTATAATATCTAGTAGTGGTATGAGCCTGCAGCATGAATGGGGCAGTACCACACTCCCACAGATGACCGACGATTGCATTTCATCTCATTTCACACAGATTGTATAAGTCAATCAAGAGATAAGGAATTAAAACAACAGGAGACTCTTCTCATAGATGATGGGCTGAATCTCCATTCTTCTAATAAGCCCACTATAGGCAATAAGGCTCTGTCTACTCTGCAAGAGATAAAAATCTGATGCTGTAAAAAAGTAATAAAAGTGATGTATAATCCTTTACTGTCGCAAGGATTGTTATCCACAATTAGGACTCGAAAGTACGTGAGAATCTGTAGCCGATTATGCCTCCTGCCAGCTGAACTTCTTCAGGAAGCGAAGGACCACCAATGGGTTGCCATAGGCATGTGTAATATAAGTACAAATTTACCTTGAGAGAATACACCAGTAGATTTGATAATATTGGGGCCATTTCTGTTATTCCTGTTCCTGTCGTTTTTGCGGTCCTTACGGCCTTTTTCTTCTTTTTTCTGCTCTTTTGTGGTGTTCTGCTGGCTGAAAAAATTAATTATCTGGTGGTGAACAATTATTAACTTAGTAATAAAGCCTATGTAAGTCATGGTATTCCCTGTATCTACACTTAGCAATATAATATTACTGATTAACAGGATATAAATTTAAATGAACATTTTAAATAAATAGGGATCATATCAAAATATTGTAACAATATAATTGTAACACAAATTCAACTTATCTGCTGTTGTAGAACTGAATGTTAACAGACTTATTTGTATATAGCGCAAATCTCGGTAACTATCAAATATGCAAAAGACAATATGCATCTTCAATTCCCACAGGCACTAGTGACCAGGAAGCAGCTATGAATTTAAAATGTTATATACAAAAGTTAAAGTAATAATTACCCTTTATTCTTATTTCTAGCAGCATTTAAATTAGGCACAAATACTTTTTTATTGGGTTTGTTTCCCCCAAGGGTCAAATCTCTCGGAGCCTTCAAAGAAGCTAATCTCTGCATTGGATCAGTACCATTTGTTTTTGCTGTATTATCAGCTGGATTCGACATTTTGGGATTTATTATTACTAAAAAATCTATATAGCTACTTTCAATGATCGACAGAAAAGAATCAAAAAGTGATCATACAGACCACGCACGAGTACAATAATATGACCATTGAAATTATATGTATTTTATTTACCACTTTACTTTTTGATTAAAGTCTAAAGATGAAGAATAAATAATGACATTTGTTTGTTATTGTTGATTTAACGTTGACATAATTGTAGTTTTTTAATGGACAAGCAAAAATAATAATGGTACATTCCCTATTCCAGATTATTTTGTTGACAATAAAAAAGCAAATTTTTTATAAATTTAATTAGACCAATTCAGCAAAAGCAAATATATTGTAAAAACCTTTAGCTCTTGATTTTGGCAAATTATATTTCATTGTTTGGTGAGATTCGATTCGTTCTACATTTTATTTTTCTGTCAACTCTACGTAAAACGGAACACACCGGTTGAACCATGGTTGAACAGTTGACAATGACATTTGTTTGCTACGGTATAACGGTATTCACAATTTGAAACGATTAATAACACAATTGACCGTTAGTTTATATCTTCGCTTCGCATAGAAAATAATACGTTTATTTCAGCTAATTGTTTTGTATTGTATCTTATAACTTGTATCTTATCCATTCAATTCATTTTTACAATGGGTGATACATTATTCAATATTTTTGGAGACCATCTCACAAGACAAGTGATGAACAATGTTTCCCGCCAGCCTCTTGAGAATATCGGTAAAAGGTTTTGGATTAATAGGTAACATTTATGATCTTTTAGTTGCTTTGAGATGCTAATTTTATAAAATTCCACAGAAAATCTGGGTAAAACGATATCTTCAGGCCCCGTGAAACCTAACGAACCGCTTAAAAAGGGGGAAGTAAAAAAATCATTCTTGTCCAACGCCGGGAAGGCTCTTCAGTTGCCAGGGCTACAATACAATACTCCAGTAAGGAAAGCTTTTACCCCTAAAGCTGTGAATGTCGGTTCTATGATTTATAACGACTCTGAGCTGGATGATTATATATCTTCAAAAGATGAACTGCAGTTCACTAAACCGACTTACAAGTACGGTATGTAGTCGCTATGTTTTCATAATTAACTAACTATTAGTATGTTTTATTTATTTTTCTCCTCTTCTTTCCACTTCAGCACATTTAATGTAATATTCGGCATTTACAGAATTGTATATATAAAGAATCTGTCACTTTTAGACTATATTAGTAATTTTTAGAGTCATTATTCAACCAAATCTATCATATAATAAAAAAAGAAACTATAGATACATTCTGACATACATTAACATATCTAGCTCTGCTATGCAAATAAAGTTATGTATATATTAGCTGACCTTTGCCCACTTTGTTGGGTGTTAAAATATAGCCAATAGCACTTTTAAGTAGTGAAGCTTTCTGATTGTGAAATAATATCCATCAAACAAACAGACAAAGTTACAAACTTTACTTCTTTATAATATTAGTATAGACAAGTAATGTAGTTTAGGGTAGCTTTGTATGTAGAAATAAAATTTTTATACCTAGATAAATTGTAAATATTATGACTGGCATCCATGTCACAATAAATGGTCTCTCAATCTTCCAGATAACTACCACCGAGACATGCTGGACTACTTCTCAATTCCAGAGCCAGAGGTGCTTCAGGACCTGTCACCACCCGACACACCTCCACCTGCAGTTGCTGAAACCTTCTCTATGGAATATATGAGTGATGGAGAATGGGACCTATTGAAAGGTAATTTTTCTTTCAACTACACCTAGAAGATGAACTATTTTGCCTATGAGCCATAGATATTATTCTAGTAATTCTTCTTTATCTATGCTAATATCATAAAGTAAAAACTTTTACTTGTTTCATTGAACAAATAGCTAATCTCGATAACTACTGATTGGATTTGAAAAAATTTCAAGTGTTAAAAAACTTTCAAGTGTTAATTAAGAAAGGTTATAAGGTACTTTGTACCCCTTAATCCATGGGAATTTGGGCAATGCATGATTACCTCCGATTAACACTCAGTTGCCCAGCTGAATACATTTTACAAAGACAATTCACACATATTGAGTTAGCCCCAAAGTAGGTTCGAAACTTGTATTTTTGTTGGGCTACCAAATTAAATCCAGGATGATCAGGAAAAGGGAGTTTTCGGTTCAATCCCTGATCAGGTAATTATGGAAAATGACCTGATCAGGGATCGAATCGAAAACTCCTGAGTAGCAGTCAGATATGTTAACTGTTACACCACGGTGGTCGTCAATATTTATTTATATAATTACATACATATACATTTCTTTCAGATGACTTAAATATCTCACATGGAAGCTTTTCATATGAAGACCTGGGATTTCCTGACCTAAGCATGGAATCAATTCCTGACAATTGGCAATCCTAATAACAATATTTACGCCTTATGGGCCAATATTTT
Organism: Cactoblastis cactorum; assembly: GCA_020352625.1. NCBI lineage: Eukaryota > Metazoa > Arthropoda > Insecta > Lepidoptera > Pyralidae > Cactoblastis > Cactoblastis cactorum. Next base: position 6,071 of record JADGIL010059499.1, read on the forward strand.
TCTGGCTATTAACATCAAACTGCAAACATCTTATTCATCACATTTTCATAAAAAATAATATAGTTTCAGCTGGAACAGGTTTTTTTCTATATCGATGTTGTTTTTGTAAATGACTTATGAATTCTATTCATAAAAAAAATAAACTAAACCAGTAATACAGTTGAATAGCTAGACTTTTGTTATGTAGATTAGAATATTATCAAAACAATCTTTGGAGAGAGAAATTCAATCTAATAAAGTTTATATTATAGAATAAAAAGTTGTTCAGATCCCAAAAAGCTTTTGTGTATAAGTTTTTTTTTTTTCTAACCGCAAGCAAGCGAATTTGCGGGCACAGCTAGTATATAATATAATTTTACATGCATGTGTGCACAGATTTTCGGAAGAGGTACTCAAAGGTACACAGAATGTAGAATATAACAATAATATTTAAGGCCAATCTGAAAATATACCTGCGATTCTGATGCTACAACTACATTTATGTCCCTTTGTCAAGTATGTAATGTAGTGACTCCCTGTTAACATCCCTGTTAATGCAGTTATTTTCTAAGAACAATGTGGTGTTTGAACTTGTTTGACAGGCTATTATTTCCTCTAATAGGCTGAACTTGACATCATCAATGCCCATGAATGCAATCATTTTGACACAGTGCACAAAATGGCGGGAATAATCAGTAATGTCCATGGATGTAACATAGTACGGTCAAAAGCATATAAAAAAATATTGCAAATTCACCATAAAACGTTTTATTCAGATTAAGAGACCCATGTAGGATAATTTTATTATGCAGTTGACTGTACATACTAAATCCATGGTCACATTGTTCAAAACACGTTTATGCCGACTTAGTCATATTAAGTCAATATAATTGCTAGTAGTGTTTTGGCCATAGAATCTCAGTTAAAGACAAAAAACGCAAACAAATGTGAGGAAGCTGCTTTTTATCATGGATAATTGTTAATTACTTGGTAATTCTAAGAGGGAGTACACTACATATGTAAAAAAAATTGAATATGGTCAATAGCACATCTACTTACAACCATTGCAAATTAACCCCTGTTACCACAGCATGCCCGCCTCCTCCCAGTTTGGGGAGGGCGGGGTTTGAAGTTGGGCCTCTGGCTCTCCTACTCACCTGACAGAGCATGGCGGCTGATAGCCACTATTCAGGCATTGGTCTTCTGTGACATACAAACAGTTGACTGTAGTTTATGATTTGAACTATGATTAAAACACAATATTGTGATAAAAGGATCATTCCGCCTGTAATAAATAAGAATGTGAGAATATAAAAAATAAAATTCTATTCTTGAATAAATAGTTTAATTTAATATACACTATAATGTAATATTTACATAGACTTATATTTAAAACTTTATTTTACTAAGTAAGAAAAATTAGAACTTGTTACATTTATATTTACAAATATTTCTAAATATGAATTATGCATCACTCTCTTTGGGAAATGAGTGAAATGGTCTCAATTACAGACCTCTAGCGCTTACATTGGCTTTGTTAATAAAAATTAGAAATAATCAATTGCCCAGAAATGTATCTTTGCACTTTAGAAAATGAACATTTAAAACTGGTTTTTGCACCTTCCATGGTGTGGGACCAAAAAAATAACATAGGATATGCCAGTATACCAATCATCACATAAAAGTCATCAAGGGAAAGGGCTTGAAAGTGGAATTCTTACAGGAGATGTGCCAGCAGCCTGTCACTATATCTGAATCTCCATTCCATCAATAAGCCCAACATTTCGCTTTGAGTATTGTGACTTGGCTCTGTCTACCCTGTAAGGGATAAAGATGTGAGCTTATAAGCCCCATTATTTTTAAACCTAAATAAGAAAATGCTAACAATATGTACAAAATTAAATAAAGAAGCTCATAGATCATGTGAGATACTTCTTCCCAAGAAACTGGACCTTCTTCTCGAAGGCGGGGAAAGCTATTGGAGTGTTTTCCTTGTAAAAAGGATTCAGTAACAGCTTGATGTATGCCTCGTACACATCAGTGAAGAAGTTCTTGATGTTGTCTTCATTGCGAGTGTCATGTACCATTACAAAACGCATCTGAGAAATTTAAATTAAAAATTTGTGAAATGTAAAAAAAGAATTATAATTTGAATTTTTTAAGTATTAATATTAATTATAAATAAACTTTAAAAATTTGTTAGGATGCTCCAGAGATTATAATAGACTACAATTTTTTTCCAAGTCAGTCCCTATGATTTTAACACTCAATTTTTCAAGCAAGTGCAGTCTCAGATTGAGCGAAAACCATTGAAGTCTTCGCTCAATCTGAGACTAGAAATATTATTTAAGACTTTAAATTATTAGGCAACAAACCTGACTAGCTGTGACAAATGCAGAGACAAACCACTGGTTAAACTTATCAACAGACTTGAGGTATGTGTTGGTAACTTTCCACATATGCTCGTCAACTAGATCTAAAGCAGCATGTGCGATAAATTGGTTCAGATGTCTGTTATCTTCTTTCTGAAAAGGACACCAATACATATCATTTATATACATTTTGCATGTGAACCCTTATAGATTTTCACATTCTACGGCATTTGCCATAGAAGCAGGCGAGGCCTGATTTGTTATTAGAAAAATATATTATTACAATTACCTTAACTTCTTTTGTGACGGGTATAAAATCTATTTCGAATATAGGGTTATCTGAATGACCAACGATAACAAAATAATAGGTTCCAGCCATTATAGAAATCTAATGTATGTTAATAATAAAGTAACTCGATAAATACAAAAATCTTGTGTCTGTTTTTGTAATTTTTATCTCTTACACACCACAACACTCATTCAATAATAATCTCTATTTTTTGTCAGAGATGCAGTTGAAAACTTAGAATGAATTATGACGTGTGTGTAGGTATGGGCTGTCATCAAAGGTGTCATTGTCAAGTGCAATAAAATAAGAATAACGCAAATGCGTTCAATAATTTATTAGATAAACTTATAATAATGCACAAATTAAACTTATTCACAAATTAATAAAATAAAATTCAAGCATCCATCATCCATATCATTTGAAAGTTATTATTGAATTTTAAATAATAATTTCATAAATTAAAATTCGTAATAAACAAATGCAAAATATTATTTAAAAAGAATTTAAACTTGGTCTTGGTTGAGCGACTTTTATAAATAGCGGGAAAACTCAAGCCTTTGAAAGAAAGAAACAAAATTACAGTGAATATGAATGGTAAGTGAGTATTTTGTTTATTATAAGCAACCTTAAAGCCTGCAAATAGCTTGAAGTAGCATGTCTAAGAAATAATCTAATTTCAGATTCATTGGGAACTTCTATTGACAAACTAATGTTTTGGCGAGCTGGCACTTGGATAAAACATGAATTCAAATCTTCAAACCTTTATTTGAGAATTCACGGTGACCAGCTTTTTATAACAGCTGATCGAACAATTCTGGAATCTTTGAATATGCAATTTAAAATAAAAGGAATTTATAAAGGGGATATTTTAATTTTAATAGTGACTGATTATTCTAAAACTGTAAGTTTATATTGTCTTTTTACAGAATGACGACTATCAATTAAAATCAATTTATAAAAATATTTTCAAAAATAAATTAAGAAATTTTTGTGTACATATAGGTTAGGAAATTAAAATTTCAAATAAAATCAAACCCAGCCCTAAGCTATCAAATGTTAAGTGAACATTTTCCTGTAGTTCAGCATAATTCGAATAACCCAGAAAATATGAATTTTCGTTATCGTAACGCAAACATTATTCTAAAAGCAGCTTTGGAACAAGGAGGTAAATACGAAATTCTTTCTTTTTATCTTATATTTAAGTTTGCTATAGATTAACTATATTATGATCTAAATTTAATATTGTTATTTTGCAGTGATTACAACACCAGGACCGGAAATACCTAATGAATTCAAAAATTTTGTGAAATTGTGTTTGTTGGATCCAACATTTCCAAGTTATGTTCATGAAGCAAAAAAAAAGTTACAGGAGTTATTGTAGTAGATACAACAATATCGACCACTTTTTGCTATTTTCATATTATAGTGGTGTTATTATCTTCGTTATAGCAACATTGTTTTTATCTGTCAACTCAATGTCACTGTTAAACTGTTAAGACATTCAACCAATGCTTTTGTAGTTTTGAATTTTCAAAATCCAACGATCCGTTATCTTATAAACTTACTGAAAAAACCTACAACAAAAAATAAAGTTGATTCGTACGGATTTTGTTTGTTTATTTGTATCAAAAGTCTTATTAAGTTGATCGTGGGAAACGAAATAAAATGCTTCCAACGCGGTATGTGCCCGGACAATCATCAGCCATGCGAAAATCGCGGTAAGTACTTTACCAATTCTTTTATTTTCGAAAGATGTAATTATTTTTCGGGCTTAAATTTATTATATATTTATAATTAAAACATAGGAAATGATATTTTGGATATAAAAATTGCATTCGTAACTTTTACTACGAAGGCTGGAAGCTAGACCGTCGATGCTGCCGAAGCCCCGCAGACAGGGCTCCACGGACCGACTGTCGACGGAGGCTCGGCGTCCCAGCGCGGCCGGGCACCGATCAAGCAGCGCGGAGCCCCCGCGGGCTACTTACGGCGGCAGCAGACTCAGTAAAGAAGCTTCTGCTACTAAATTGCCTTTGAACGGAGTAAGTCGGTTTTAAAATATTCTTACGCGCAAATAGTCTGGTTGTAACTAATAACTTTTGCTGAATGGTGGACTTTAATTTTGTAAATTTTTTTTCTTGCTTTGTCAACACTTCAATTATCAATTCAATTGTGTTTATTTTTAAGCAGAACAGCTGTAAGTCATATAAAAGAAGCATCAGTGATTTTTCAGATTAATAGTCAATTATGCTATCCAGATGTTCTAAAGATAAATAAAGTTTTATTACACAATTATATATATTACAGAGATCTAGATCACAGCAGGGAGAGAGATATGGACAGTCATCCACAACCCCTCTCCGGTCCAGTCAATATGCCTCCAGATCTACCAATACTCCTGTTGTAAGTCAACAACTCTTTCAGTAAATAAATGTTTTGTTTATTAGAACTTATGTTTAAATAACTATTTTTCAGAATATAGATATTGTAGTTACCAAAATCAATCTTCCACCTTTAATGTCTTTTTCAATAGTGTGATTACGTCCTCCAATACAAAACTAACTTGCTTGATATGAGAAGTGACTGCAATGTGTCAGAGATACTTTATTTTTTATCTCTATTGTACACAAAAAATAAAATAAAATGGATATTATAATTTTAAAGGTACAATAGTAGACTTATCCCATAAAGGGATCTCTTACAGTCACCTAGCAATAGACTAAAAGGTATAACACAAAAATATTGATAGACTAAAAGGTAGAACACAAAAATATCTTATGTGGAAGAAGAATAAGCTGAGCTTGTCTATAATCTAATAAAAACATTCCATTTAGATATTATTATTACTTGTTGAGTCAATTCAAGTCAAAATATTTTTATTCGAATAGACTAGAAAATAGCATTTAAAAATCATTTGTTAATTTTAATTTGATTTAGTAACGATGTTAATAATTTACTTAAAAATAAATTTACTACCACTCCTAAAGTACAATTCAGAAATGGTGTGTTGCGTTACATATTATTGTAATTCTTCAATTTTTTTTTTATTAATTATGTTTCTCCTTAACATAATCACGGGCATGGTGACCCGGACTTTTGAGAGGCTTGCGTGGGGACACAGGTCCAACACGTAGAGGCCCTTCGGAGAGTTTTGGTGTAATGGAGTTTTAATTATTATTATTATTATGCATATACCTATATACCTAAAATTATTATATTTAGGGGATCTAGTGGCCCAAGGTACAAGTCTGCACTTAGTTGTGATTCCAGTACTCCCATGAGTTTTTTTTATTACATTTTATTGTTTAGTTTCTAAATGCCTAAAGCTAATAAATAAAGGCATTTTCTAATTTTTTTAATGAATAAATAAATATATATTTAATCTATTTTTCAGAGGACACCAATAGAAGACCGCGCCCGTAATTGGCAGGCCTGTTTAGATAGAGCACTGTCATTTGTCACTGTAAAGGATCAGAGGTAAGTTTATGGAAACATTGTTGTTTTCACAGGTCCATTTTCTGATTATCATTTTTGATTAGCAATAAGGAATTAGATTTTCCGAACACTAGTTTTCACAGTTCTGAACAAAATCAAACAAAATATTTTCCTTACTTCAATGAATATGATAACTGCCATGATTATTTTGACAAAGTTCCATTTCCAAAGTCGTATATTAGAAACATATTAAAATAATAAGTAAGTAATGTGTTAAGTTTGCTCATTTATAAGTGATAAGTAGTGTTTTGCTGAGGATACTTTTCTAGCTTGATTGTGAGTTACCTATTTAGTTGTTTATTGTAAGACAATGATTAAAATTATATGTTTGATACTCACTAGCTTTATTTTGGTGGTGATTTAGGATGTAATTGTGAAAATCGTATATTTTTATTATTCAAAAGGTTTAGCAAGTTCAAAATCAAAACATTCAGAAATTGGGCTTTCACAGGCACTTTTTCACGACTACCAGTATTTCGGAACGCCCACTGCTGAGAAGAAATGCCGAAAGAAACTACCAGTGTCGGTCCGTATTATGCCGAAAGGGCTTGATAACAGGGGTCGATAAATTGAGTTAAATAAGCCGAGAATGATTGCAGGCCAATCTCGAACGTGGCGTGGCAGCGCGCGGAGATGGCGCGCGCGCAGCAGCAGCTGGGCGCGCGCGGCGCCGGCGCGCTGGCGCTCATGCGGCCGCTCACCATCGCGCGCTTCGTCGACATCGCGGGAGCCCTGCTCAACGTCGTCACCGGGGACGCCAAGCTCAACAACGACAACTATGTCACTAAGGTGAGTTTCCCATTGTTTGACTCTTACTTACCTGGTTCTTAACTTGTATTTATACAATGGACTGCCTTGTTAGTTATTGTAGTGTAAATAGTCTGTTATACTTACTGATACTGCTATGCTGACCTTAATTATCATCACTGCAGACAAACCTCTGTGGTTTTTGCCAGTGTTTTATATACCTACCAATGTATATGTTTGTTTATTATGTGAAATAAAAATAAAATTTCCACGGTGTAGCGGTTAACGTGACTGATTACTGCCCAAGAGGACCTGGGTTCGATCCCCGGTTAGGTCATGATGGAAAATGATTTTTTTCTGATTGTCCTGGGATGGGATGTTTATCTAGTATAATTATGTTCAGTGGCAGCGCAAGGTCTAGACAAAATGTGCAAGGTACATTTTGCGTAGCCCTTTGATGGTGTAAGTAAAAGAGTTTATAAATAAGATGCACTTAAAATTGCCGAAGGATTCTCTTATGTAATTATTTTTCTTCTTCTTTTCTTAGTTTAATG
>JADGIL010059508.1:2210-19314 GCA_020352625.1 Cactoblastis cactorum
AAAAAAAAAAAAAATAGCTATTCAAGAGGTAAAATTTGATTTCACAATTAGGACTGCTGTCCAAATTGTTTGTTAAACGACAAATTTCAATTCTTGGCAAACATGACAAGGGTATATGCCCTTGTTACGTAATAAAATTAAACACAACAGCGTTGAACACAACTCTCAACATTGACAATTTTATCGACACGTTAAGCCACTCGATACTGTAATAAGAGCTCGCTTGACGCAGTCAAACGTACACAGACTTGGGAAAACGTCCTGGATCTTTCACAGCGGCCAGTTACCCGTCAAATGGATCCAAGTGGAACGTTTTGAAAATGTTCGGTTTTGGACGGGCCGTTACCCAAGTCTGACCACAACAAATAGTGAACATAAACCGGCAAATAGCTCCTGTGGTTTCCTGCCTTTTCCCAGACTCCTGAGCCCGCTCTTTTACTACGGCAACAGTGTTTTTTGACATGGAAGGTGTCGTGTTATAGAAATTGTTACAGACACACTGATTTTTACCTCATAAAACATAAATAAACAAATATTTTAAAATTAAATAAATGTAATATTAGTTATGTTTCTAGTTGTGTAAGTCATAATTTGATAAATAAATTTAATGCGTGGAGGAAGTAGTAATAACAGCCATCTTTGTTTTTAAGTACCTACGTTCCCCGAACGTACAGCCCCCCGTCGCCCGAGTCAGTCGCGCTAAGGCTACGCAACAGCATACGCATGATTCCTACATCCTCCGCGCACCGCGATTCCTTTAAAACTCAAATTGTTTTATTCGTTGTACCCATTTCCCTAAACTTGGCGACGTATCAGCGCTCAGTATCAGTTTTGATAACTTTCACAAGTTATGATGATAGAACCTGATTTTAATGTTATTTATTATTCTATAAATTGTCAAAATCTTTTATTATTATACTTAATTAATGTACATTTACTGATTTGGCTTTGAGACGTTGTAATATTAGCTTATGATCAGAATAAATAATAATAGAAGCTACGTAGACTAAAGGTCATCAAATATTCATCAGTCTGAGATATTTCTGTTCGAAAGCAGCCTGTTATCGTAAAATGTCGTACAGGATAATAGAATTTAGAGCAAAGTCATTCATTAAATGTTAACTACATTAAATTTGAGTAGATTTAAAGCGAGCACGTTTTCTGAAAACACTTCCAATCGTCTCGAGTAACCCAATAGCGAAAATTCTAAATTAAATCAACATCTTCATAGCAGAGTCACCTTCAATTTGTACTAAGGAACAGATCTTTACAAAGATGTACTTGTACTTTATTAGATATCTGTCTACAATTGAAGAGAAACACGCAAGTCTAGACGTTTTAATTATCTATTGTGGGTTAAAACCACATTTCATTTAAGAATATTGTTAGGGGCAGAGTTGGTTTCCATTGCGCTTCGTTACTATGTTGTAACACATCAAATGAAACATGGAAATAAAAATAATCATAACAAAGAAGAAAATTATAATCGATCATGTAAAGATCGCAAAGCAAAAGTCTACAATCTTGTAACATCAAAATCACATGAAATTTAACAAGACGTAAACATCTACAAGTAGATATTAGGAAACTGAAAGAATATTATATAGTTACTTTGAAATAATGCAGATGGCTCCACAAAATGCAGTCAGACTACATTTATGCTGTATAGTCTGTGCTGTGTGCGTGATACACATGATAAACGATTGCGAGATTTGGTGACCCCTTGCGCGGAATGACAACGAACAGTGGGAACGAGAACGCGGTCTGTTTACCTCTCCCGGGCAAAGACGAATAGAAGTGACATTGCGGTCGCCCTTCGAAGCCTGCTCATTTAGCTTGGGGACTGGGGATTATTTTGTGTATATCAGATCTCATTGAAGGTCACAATCTGGTGTGTACACAAACGGACAAAACACACCTTTTAATATATACAAACATTGTAACTCAAAAAAGCGAGATAGGACAAGTGGTTTAGACTTTTGGACTATTGGGTGTACAAATAATTTGACCCTATTAATTTAAACGCTGTCTGTCTGTCACAGGACTATTTGAGTCATGTAAATTAAGTTTGAGATAACTGCTTTTGATTTCAACAATAAAGAATTCGTTATATTTTTACTAGCTGTGTAACCGCGACTTCGTCAGCGTAGAATAGTCATGTAGAATATCGCGTAGAAAAGGTTTAGCCGTGAAAGCGGAAGGGACATGATTTACATACATACAAACTTTTACCGTCATATTTTAGCATATAAGGGGGTCGAATTTGAAAAAATGAAGCCTATGTTTGAAGGCTAGTTTTTGTCTATATGCATACCAAAGTTCATTTAAATTGGTCCAGCGATTTACATTATGTACGTACAGCTAAACCGCTGGACAGATAGACTTTCGCATTTATAATATTAGTATGGATAGTATGGATTTTTTTGTCAGAGGGATGCAAACGAGCAGGCAGGTCACGAGATGTTAAGTGATTACCGCCGCCCATAGACAACTGCAACACCCGCGGGGTTACAGAAGCGTTGCCAAGTTGATATTTTTATTGATCATTATTCTCAAAGTCAGTCCGTTTATATACGATTTTTGAATTGTCATAATTTGTATCATAAATTTCCTAAATAATGTGCTGTCGGTCGACTACAATCGCGTCTCTACTAACTATTGCTTATCGTAAGAGTCGTCGACCGATACGTGTTGTGACCCGTCTGTCTCCAAGCAACATTATGATTTTTTAACTTTCAACCTGTGCTTTCAACCAACATTGCATCTTCTCTTGTTTTTAAATGAACTTTTTTTTATGGCCGAGGGAGGCAAACGAACAGGCGGGTCACGTGATGTTAAGTAATCACCGCCGCCAATAGACACCTGCAACTCCCGGGGGGTCGCAGGAGCGTTGCCGGCCTTTAAGGGATTTATACGCTCTTTTCTTGAAGGTTCCGATGAACTTTTAATAGTTTTAAAATCTGAGTTTAATCTATAGACGCTAACTATATCTGTGCTAAGTGAGTTACTACTGACCAAAGTTTAACTAGTTTGAGGATCGGCCAAAAATGTAATCAAAGAATTTCCCTACATTACTGTTGGTTCTGGTTTACCCTTTGGTTTGTAGACGTGGTGCAGAGGCTTCCTCCTCCTAGAGGTCCCTAAAATACAGCATCAAATGTAACAACACATTCATAAATTCAAATAAACCGTTTGGCATGTACCCGTATTTTTTAATCGGGGTCTACACAAATATCAAAATTGAATTTTATTTTCTCGACGCCATAATACAAATATAAGCGGCGCTTTTGTCCAAAAATGTTTAACGTCGATGGTGGCAGACTTTTAGGGTTCCACATTCAATGAGTCGACTCTTTCGATGTCACTCTCAATCTGTCTACCACAGGGCTTCAATTTCTGGATAATCGTAAAAAATGTCCACGAAATATATAAAATAATGGCCACAATAACATACGTTCCTAAAACTAAGTGCGTCATTACCTACAAACAAAAATATCAAAATAATAATTTTGTTTTTGTTCCATGTTTTTTTTTAAGGCAGAGGGAGGCAAACGAGCAGGAGGGTCACGTGATGTTAAGTAATCACCGCCGCCCATAGGCACCTACAACACCCGGGGGGTCAGAGGAGCGTTGCTGGCCTTTAAGGGATTTGTACGCTCTTTTCTTGAGGGTTCCGATGTCGTATTGGTCCGGTACCGCTGCAGGCAGTTCGATCTACAGTGTGGTCGGATGTAATAGAAAAGGTACATACAAGCACACAAATAGTTCCGCTATACGGAACACGTCGCCGTGCGCCGTAGTGTCGCACTTGGCCTATATTTTTTGTCATGAATCTCCTAATTGCAGTTTCGCTGAAGGACCGTATTGACAATAGAACTTTATACGTTTCCGTTTCGAGTGATTTTTTCTTTTTCGACGGAATGTTGAAGAATGAAAGATTATAAGTCGGTAATAGAAAGTTGAATATTTCTTGTTACAAACTAGAAGAATGAAAAATGATGATGAATTTTATATTTTTGCTAGGGAACTAATTTCCTAAATAAGAAATTGGATTCTTTATTAATCATATAATGCAAATGCACAGGGAAGAAAAAATAGTAATAAACAGAAACAGTATCACGTCACATCACTTACGGGGTGGACAGAGCCAAGAGTCGTGTGCCTTGAAGTACATGCTTAACTAATGTCATTTTGGTAGCACAGACACTGAATTAGTGTCGGTAACAGAAAAAGACAGAAGCTTAACAAAAATTGTTACATGCCGGAGACCTCTTAAACCCTCGTAAAAATAAACAAATGACATGCGACTCACACACGGCTCTCACTACAAAACAGGAAGATTTTATCTGATAGAAATTATTTGGATATAAAACGTCATTATTCCGCAATGGGTATGCTATCCGCACAATGACAACCACGCATTATTAGCTCGTAAAATGATACGCGACTGTAGAGGTGAGCGATGAATTAACGAATTGTTTTTAGACTGTTTATCGCCGTAAACGGATATACTATTCGACGGTTGATGTGCAAACTGATTGACCACGTGAACGACTCACGTTTGCGACTGTCTCGTCGATTGTCTTGTCTATCAATACAAACCGACCAAAAGCCCAACACATTCAGTTCACGCCGTAAACTTTTTGAACATAAGACTGTTTTTTCAACCAATTATCATCAACCAACCGAACTTAATTAATTATGTACCATCTATATCATTGTACCTATGTTTGACAAATAAATAAATTGATTGATTGATTGAACCATCTTATAAGATCATCAACCAAAAACGGAGTCGTTGCGTTGACTGGTAAAGTCGTCAACAACCCACTATTACTCGGCTGCGATTTAATTATGTTTCGTTTATGGTTCTGTCCATTTAAGACAACTTTTTAAGTGTTTATTTTCAATAAATTGTATAACAGTTATTTGTAAAGTGCAGTTAAATATTAATAATACTTAAAAACTTTATTTGGGTTTATTTAGTTGCGGTGAAAAAAGAAATCGCAGAGTTATTTCTTATGTTCTAGATCTTTTTACGATGCCTCCATATTTACTATTGTTTTATTATTCTGTTAATGGCGTAGCCACGGGAAAAAGCTAGTAAAAAATAATTCTCAAACGTTATTATTACTTCTTAAATTTTTATAAATTCAACTAAAATCAACGTGAGAATCCTCCTAACTTGCCCAGAAATCATAATTGCATGCGGGCGGTTCGTTCCACATCAAATATTGTCTGATTACAGAGACAGAGGATTGCTTAGAACCAATTGGGAAAAAATACGAGCTCACCCCACGGGCGTGCGCATACGGGAACGCACAGGATGACATCACGAATAAAGTCATTAATACACATTATTATTTATCTGCCCGCATGGGGCACGCGTCTCGTAATTGGACCCCGTCTTTCGCCCCATATAAGCTGTGAGTGGACTTGTTTGGGCACGTTTTGGACAGATGAGACGTCACGAAAACTATCGGTATCAATACATATTGTAAAGTGTGGTTCCCGCCACATCTGTCTGTTCGCGATAAACACAAAATTATTTTTCTTGTTTAGTTTATAGATAAAATTGTATATTGTAATATAGTTATATACAATCGAAAAACATCAGATCATAAAGTTTAAAATGCTAAAAAGAAATAAGTTTTTCCAATTATCGGCAAAGATCGTTTCTTCTGAGACTTCCGAGATAAAGAAACTCGTCTGGATATACGAAAATACTTATTAATGTAGTTAAAGAACTTTATTTCTCAAAGAAATTTACATTTCACTTACAGAGAAAAACAATTTATATATACAAACATTGTTGGTATGAGCATAAATAAATAAAACAAAAGTAAATAACACAATATTGTAACAATTAGCAGTTTCAACGTGCGTGTTGCACCTTCGGTGCAGCAGGCGTTTAATGTGGCGCAGGTTGCGGTTTTTTTCAAAGCTTTTCATCAGGTAGGCAGCATGTCTTATTGCCTGCTTATTTGAATTACAAAAGTTGAATTTCATCGCTTAGTTGTAACTGTTACTAACCTGCTTAACTGTTTACAAAAGTATGAAATTCAGCTGCATAAAATTACAAACGCATACGCAATTATTGCCATTTGTACTTATTTGTTATGAACGTTATTAACAACAACGAACAAACGTGATAATATCAACAGTGCAACCGTTAATTTAGTTCAATTTCGACGCCATTAAAGATTATTTCGGTGGAAAGCCATAATTAAGTGAGTCACAGCCCCTATAACAAAAATTGCAACTGCCTTATTATGTGGGCAGTTTATATTCCGCCGACTGTTATGGGATGCATGTTTGGGGTGGGATATGATTTGGAATACGATAAAGTTTAGAACTCTGAATAATATAAAATATAAGTAATATAATAAATATAATACTAAATATAAGTAACAAACTTTTACCCACGATTCTTTCACGAAGCTTTTACATCACCTCCGCCCATAGACAACTGCAACACCCGCGGGGTCTACAGAAGCGTTGCCGGCCTATAAAAAACCCCGGCCCTCCCCAAATGGGGAGGACGGGGAAGTTGAACCTCCGGTTCTCCCACTCACTGGACGGAGCATGGGATGGGCATGGCATGGCATTTTTATCCTGGAAAAAAGTACGGTTCCCGAGGAATATAATTTATTATAACCGAGCAACGGACTGACAAGATATTATAGTATCCATTGGTCGGAAGAAGTCGCGGGCATTAGCTAGTGTTCAATTATTAAAGATTTTATATGATCTGATATCTCTCATTTGGCAACCCCAAATGAGATGAAGAAGATATTATATGTATTATCTGTGTGTCTATCAAAAAGTGTGTAGGAAATAATATAGATACAATTTGAAACATTTTAAAAATAATAACTTTTGAAGAGAAGAAGCAGGATGATCTAATAATAACAACAAATTTCTAGTCTTTAAAATTACAAATAAACCATCACCGTATAGTCGTGGGTAAGATTTTACACAAAACAAACAGTCAATTACTAGTAAATTCCACCACGAGTTCCCTGTCTTTCGCCTAATTATGTCAAGCCAAAACGCAATCCCAGTATCCGAAGAAGTGAATGGAAACCAAATGAAAGGACTGGAAGGACAGATTGCCAAAAACGGACGCGAATTGGATGAAATTCTGTATAGAACATCTCTTATGTAATCTTATTGTGTTATATCAATTTCGGAATACTCCAACCCAATAAGATTAAGAAAATCAAATGCTGATTTTACAATTCAAAATCGAGTACCGACATCGTAAAGCTATCATAATCTATACATATAATAAAATTGTAAATGAGCTTTGTCTGTGCATGTGAGATATTTAAGAAAATAATATATAGGGGCTCTTTATAGGGCCTATAGAAGCCAAAACCATTGTTTTTAAAATTTTCGTTTGTATGTTTGTACACGCATCACACAAAAACTAACGAACGGATCTGGATGACATTTGGAGCGATGAACGATAACCTGGAATAAAAGACAGACTACTGTTTATCCCGGAAAAATGTACAGTTCCCGAGGGATGTAATTCATTGTAATAGTACTAAGTAGTAGTAAGAAGTCGTGGGCATTAGCTAGTAAGTATCGTAATAATTTGGATGACGGAACTCAGATTAAGTGCGTAAACTACTGTAAAAAAGTTTTACGACCACGCCAGACCTTATTTTCCCGAATTCAGATAGTAGTCCGAAACCGCTCTGAGACTAACGTAATTTTATTTTCTAGCACCACAGACACGATCATAACAAAATAGTGCATTCATATTTGACAGGCCATTCGATCTTGTGTGACCCATTCATCCTTCAAATACTCCGGTGGCTCCAACAACGACAGCTCCAATTTGTTCCCGGATTACAATACATTATCTATTGTAAACGCGCGCTCCGGCAGTCTTAAAAGGATCATTAAAAATGCAACCATTAGTCACACACTACATACAAACGTGTGACTGTAATGTGACATTATACAATGCTCCACTTGTTTGGTTTTCACGCGTGGCGGAGTCATACATATTGCGGATTGTATGTTACATTAATCATTGCAAACATAATGGTTGCTAAATCCAGTACTTATCGTGGCGGTTTCGTTTGGTGTGGTGCAAGGCAGGGGTGAGTGAGTATGTGACGATGCCTTTTGCCCCTTAGTGAAAACAGCGTTAAAAGTCCTATGGAATTATTAATCAATAAAATCTAAAGTATCAGAGCTACGCAAATGAAACCTTGTATGTACATACATATGTTTAATTAGTATTTTATTGACATATCCTGCGAATTTTGTACAATAAAACGAACATTTTGATAAAAGGTATGTAGTGCCCTTGCGATTCACTTGGCTTCTCTTTATACGGCACGACCGAGCCACATATTCAGGTAAGATAGAAGTACACATGATTTAAAATATAATAAATTATGGACCTGTATGAAAAATATGTTTCTTAGTTTTTCTTGCATTTCTTAAATAAGATTTAGAGGCGGGTCACGTGATGTTAAGTGATTACAGCCACCCATTCACCAGCAACACTTACAGGTGTCACAGAAGTCTGTGGGGGTCACAGAAGCGTTGCCGGCCTTTCAGGGATTTATAAGCTATTTGAATTGGATTAATGTAAACTTCGAACAAACTTAAAACAAATGTAGGATTTTCAAAGTTACGCCAAATTAGTTTCAATTGGAAATAAAATTTGAACGTACTAGTAATATATGAAAAAGAATTTAACGTAACTTAGCAAATAAGAAAACCGCTTCGTGCACATCGTGCCATTCCAGAATTCTGTTTAGCCCCTCAGTACGAGGTCTCTAGTGACAAATGATGCACAATATTGGTAAAAAATCCCGCCATTGTCGACACAGCCGGGAATTATGTATGTATGTCACTAATAGTTTAACGGATTTTTTACACAATTCGCCTTTACGCCGACATAGCGCCATGAGGCTAAATACCTAGTTAATTAATATTCATCAGTTTTTTGTATTGTCTGGCTGGGTGGCGTTATCGGCTGTGGAAATTAATCAATAGTTTCTATACCTATTTACTTCGATATTAACAGATTTTAGGCACTTTTACAGAGACAAAATAGTTTACATTAAGTAATTATAATACTTCACAGAGCCAACTGTCAGATTTTTTGCGGAGTAGTCATCTGGATGTCTGTTTAAAGATCTGTGATTATAACTATTATAAGATATGACTACATGTTTCAATCAAAAAGGTTTTCGAAGGGTCCATCACTCTAGATGGAATAGAATAGTTTACACAAAAATATTATATACATATAGAACACAATGAATAAACAGATAATAAATACTTATACCACATTAATTACAAAATAATCTATTATATATATTTGAGTAGCATATGAAAATAAGGCAAAGCATGATCTTAATACAACATTTATGCGTTAGAAACTACTCAATGCTCATAATTAAAACAAACACTACTTAAAAACCAGTGAAAAGCAAACTTCAAACTTACCTGTATTCAAAAAAACCTTTTGTCAGAACGAAATAAAGGGAAATCTATAGGCCGCACAGACAGACCGACATTTGCATAACTATTGTCAAGATGATTAATCATTGATTTCAAACGGTCAAGTTCTCGAATTTATTATGAACGAGAAACACCCACTGACGTATAGTTTTGTTATCTATGCTGGACAATGGCGCCAATTTATGAAGTTTCGTCCGGTGTTTTTTTTTTTTTTTTGTGTATACACTGTATGCCTATGACAATATATTTGCCATTGTAGAAAAAAAAAGACATTGAAAAATGTTTATGCTCGAATCACCATTAGATATGGAGTACTGGCCATTAACATAAAAACACAAAAAAAAAAAAAAGATTTTACAGCACATTTTGTTTGAATGCGAACTCTTCTCATTTCTTGCCAAATGTGTCTATGCACTTCGTATGCCTACATTAAAGGATTTTTTCGTAGAAACTACGTCAAATCGGTAGAAATTATGTTTAGTGCATGTGTACGATGCCAAAAAGTTGGCCACACTGAATACTTTATGCGGCGAGGAGGAATAAAATAAGGCTAATTTATTTCCTGCGGCCGGACGGAATGAAGATGCAGGAATGGAACTGCAAAAGAAATATTGTATAAATAATTATGTTCAATATGTTGGATTGGAGACGCAAACGATCAGGCGGGTCACGTGATGTTAAGTGATCACCGCCACCTATAGACAACTGCAATACCCGCGGGGTCACAGAAACGTTGCCTCTCTTACACACGTAAGGCATAAGACATGAAACATAAGAAATAACCAGTTTTATGAGTTCAGTCCGAATGTTAAAGCATCATTAAAGTCAAACCGCTTTAATAGCGGTAATAATTACTGAAACTTATAAAAAAAACATTTGTACGCTGAATTTTAAATGTCAATTGAGAGAATCTTGGACT
This sequence comes from Cactoblastis cactorum, assembly GCA_020352625.1. Taxonomy (NCBI): domain Eukaryota; kingdom Metazoa; phylum Arthropoda; class Insecta; order Lepidoptera; family Pyralidae; genus Cactoblastis; species Cactoblastis cactorum. The sequence goes on from JADGIL010059508.1 coordinate 12,625, forward strand.
CCGTATATTATATTCCTCGATGCTGATAGGGTGCGAACAAAAAAGGAATAGCGTATTCCGTTTTTAGGGTTCCGTACCCGAAGGGTAAAACAGGAGCCCTATTACTTGGGCTTCTCTGTCTGTCTGTGTATCTGTAACCAGGCTGTATCTCATAAACCGTGAAAGCTAGACAGTTGAAATTTTCACAGATGATGTATTTCTGTTGCCGCTACAGCAACAAATACTAAAAACAAAAATAAAATAAATATTTAAGGGGGCCTCCAATACAACAAACGTGATTATTTTGTAGTTTTTCATAGATAATGGTACAGAACACTTAGTGCGCGAGTACGACTTGCACTTGGCCGGTTTTTATTTTACTATAAAATTGAGAACAAAGGCACGGACAAAAGCTTAACTTGGTATCGAAGGGTGAGATCCGGGTCATTGACTTATGACCCCAAAATGTGCTAAATTCTATCATCTTTTATAGTATAGAAATAAAAAATATACGACCACAAATGAATTTCGTCTAAAGGCATATTTATTTTTTTACGTTTTTAAAAACTTCCTAACATCCCTGTTTTAACTATATAATATTAAAGTTAATTCACGTAAATAATCGATCTTACAAAACTCAAAAAAGCCAGTGAATACTAGGAACAGCCGCGCCGCGATGTTCCTAGTACTCGCCCTGAAGATGGCCTTCTGAATAGGTCGAAACGGTCGTCGGCTTTACCGACTAAAAATGAACGTGATAATAGCCGTGCAAAGATATTAATTATGTCTTCTGGCGTGACTTTCAATGATATAAAAGCCAGTGAGAGTAAAAAATAAACAAATTACGTTTAAAAGCCTCATTTCTCAATGGACATTTAAATTTGATATACAAAACGTTTTGTTTTGCATATTCAACGAAGGGACTATACGGGAACGTTAAAAAAAACACGGTAAAGGAAAATTATTGAGTAGTAAATAATTTTAAGTGATATTCCGGAGAACAAAGCGAAGGAAATACAGAATGATTATATTTTTTTTATTGCGAAGAACTTTTTAACGCCGGCAATAAAATGGCGGTCTTTCGCGGCAAAGTCACGTTCCACGCTGCGCCGAAGCGGGTGCAATAAGCAATATTTCCTTTTAGCAGCGAGCGTACTGAGATTGTCGCATATTTTTGTAATTCTATATTTCACTAACTTTTGCCTGCGGCTCCGCCCCTGTGGAATTTCGTCTGTAGCCTATATGTTATTCTCATGTATAACCTATTTTACTGTAAAGTTTAATCCAAATCCAGCCAACAGTTTTTTCGTGAAAGAATAAAAAATATAAATACAAACATACTCACAAACTTACGCGTTTATAATATTGGTAGGATTAGTAGGAAAACTCAATTTGTGAGATTTGTCCCTATATATTTATTTAATGCCTAAGACTTTCAAAATTCAATATGTTATCACACGGGGTTCATCTTCAAGCAATTTCATTTTTGGGTGATCCATAATTTTTTATTTACGGATCCTAAATCAAAACTTCTAGCCACAAATTAAATCTCCAAAGGCACTTATTCATATTTATATATCTAAAATATAATATAATCAAGCTACAGACTACCAGCATCTCGAAACGACCACTGCCGAAAAGAAACGCCGAAAGAAAATCGCCCAGTTTTGATCCCTATACCAGTTTCCTATACCTATACTAGTTTAATGTTTCTCTTTTTTTTTATAATATTCCAGAACAAATGTAGTCATTCAATAAAGATATGATTGAGTTCGAGTGATTATAATCTAAATAAATACTGAAATCAATAACCCCAAAACTGAAATCCACCAAAGAGTACTCGTAACGAATATACATAGTACTCGTATCATGAAAGGTTAAGTCTTATTGAAAAATTGATCCGAAGGTTTCGAGAAAAAAATGGTTACCATTCTTTCACACGTATTTCGTAATGAACTCTATCATTGAACACATCGTTAAACACAACCTTAAATACGCCGTAAAAGAAAATGCCTTGAAACGCGGTATTTGCGTACACACAAACAAACAAACCTACCATAATTATGCGACTACAAATTGTAAATCGCTCGGCTGAACACATTTCATGAATGATTTGTACTGATGTATGCCGCACGCACCTCGCGCTTTTGATCCATTTTGGGTAACGTGCGGTCCCCTTTTTAACCTTTGGTAAAATACCAAATTTACCAAAGTTACCACCATATTACTACGGGTCAACCGTCTCTCTTTCTGTCTATTAAGTACCAGGTTTCTTCTAAAGAACCACTATAGCTTAAAATTACGTAAATTAAAATTTTCATACATTATTTAATTCTTTTACCGCATGAATCGAGAATACTAAAAACAGCGGCAATATTTCCGGATCAATACGACATCGGAACCTTCAAGAAAATAGCGTATAAAGACCTGCAACGCTCTTGTGACCCTCTGGGTGTTGCAGGTGTCTATGGGCGGCGGTGATTACTTAACATCACGTGACCCGCCTGCTTGTTTACCTCCCTCTGCCATAAAAAAAACAGAATAGAAAATATTTGGCAGTCATACAACACACGTGACCTTATAGTGGCGTGATGTAGGCTGCTGTAGATAGAAATGTTGGAATGATATTAAAGTTTATGACGAGATTTTCTGGTAATTTGAAAATATTTTACAAGAAATGGATGGATACAGCTAGGGGCAGGGAGCCGTAGAAGAAATTAAGGGATGCTCTACAAAAGGGGCACAAATGTTTATTTAAAATATATATCATTAAAGTTTTGGAGATTACTGAAAATATAAAAATTGTCGAAAATAAACCAAAGGCCCAACTGTTTAATTTAAAGTCATAATGGTAGTATTGCCCTGGGCAAAAGTGGCAAAAACCTTTGCACGAATGTTAGTATAATAGTGTGTTATTACTGCAGCCCTATGTCAAACTTTGCTATTTAAAAATAAACCCTATGAATAGTTTAAACAGGGTTTATATTACCTCAACATACACAAAACAGTATGTCAAGGGCCAATGTATATAGGTTAACAGTGATGCAACGTCACACAGACGATGATTTCAGAGACAATTGAAAACCTTGTTATTATAATTATTTATTATATTCAATTTGAATAACTTTATATGAGAGGAATAAGAGAAGAATTAGAAAATTTATATGAGAAGTACTTTGTAGATGTTTTGTTTGAATAGTTCTTATAACCCGCTTGACGACGACTGGTTTAATTATATATTCTACTAGAGGCCGCCCGCGACTTCGTCCGCGTGGAAACCCTATAAAATTCAATTAGTAATCAATCCCGCGGGAACTCCGGGATAAAAAGTAGCCTATATGTTATTCTGGGTCTCCAGCTATCTACATACCAAATTTCAAAATTAATCGGTTCAGTAGTTTTTGCGAGAAAGAGTACAAACATCCTAACATACTCACAATCTTTCGCATTTGTAATATTATAGTAGGATTTTTGAAAAATCGATGAGTCTACAGATTACTTTATCCCTTACGAGGTAGAAGGAGCCAAAAATCGTGATACTTAAAGGCCACGCTTAACAGAATGAGGGGCTTATCGGTGGAATGGAGATTCAGATATAGTTTAAAGTCGCTAGCCCATCGCCCTTGAGAGGAAACCCCTTAAATAAAAATGAAATATAGAAATATTATGAAAAAATAAATACAAATAATATATATATATATAAAAGTCTTGCATAAAAGAAAAATATTTTCAGTCATTTTCCTTGACTGACTTTCACAATATGTGCGAAAAGAGCAACAGTCGGCACTTCTATGTCTTTTTTCCGCTCGAAGACCATCATGAAAGAAGTTTTCCATCCTTGAGAAAATATAATTACTTACTATACAAATATACGTAACTATATATACTTTTTTCATTCTATACATATTTACTTACACCCGGAACACTTCTGATTCTAAGCAAAGACACTTACCTGTAAAGAGAAAAGTAGTTATTTAGAAAACCATACACAATTTTACAAAAAAAAAAACTTGCAAGATAGTTTTGGTTTCTGGGAGCGAAAGAAAAACGTAGTATATACCAGCTGCTACTCTTCCCGTGCAGATTGTAAAAGTCGATTAGGAAGGTGCTCGAAACAGAAATTCTCATAGGATAGCAACCTGTCACCATTTCTGTATCTCCATTCATTACACCAATAAGCCCACCATTTTGCTAAGCATGACCTTTGAGTCTCGCGACTCTTGGCTCCTCTACCTCGACCACCTCGACTACCTCGACCAGGTAAGGGGCAACGCTTCTGTAACCCTTGTCTGTCTTGCAGTTGACTATGGGCGGCGGTGATCACTTAACATCTCGTTAACCGACCTGCTCGTTTGCCTCCCTCTGACATAAAAAAAAGACGTGATAGTGTGTGTGTGTGTATGTGAATTATTATTATTTATTCTGACTAGAATTTCACACGACACGTCCGTCTGGCAGACATATTAATTGTCTGGCAGACATCCGGCGCAGACCGCTGGCATCCAACGTGAGTGGATTCCGTTACTAATTCATGTAATCCTTAAGTGCTTGAAAAACCGAGCTTTTAAGTTGCAAATTTTATAAAATATAACGTTACGTGATGGCGGTTATACGTGGGTATTATATATGAACTAACTATGATAGTTAGACCCTGACCCACTGTAAAATAAAAGTATAAGGGCTATATACGGTATATAGCCGTTCTATCTTTATTTCACCGTGGGTCAGGGTCTTAAATTAATACAAAGATAAAGTGCAGTGTATTGCACTATATTCTTAAGTCAAGCGTTACTTTACAATAAAATTATAAAAATAATCTTGCAAGAAAACTAAATGAAACACGATTTTATTATATCTATACATATAATAAAATTGTAACTGAGCTTTGTCTGTACATGAGAGATATTTAAGAAAAAAATATATAGGGGCTCTTTAAAGAGCCTATAGAAGCCAAAACCATTGTTTTCAGAATTTTTGTCTGTCTGACTGTATGTTTGTACACGCATCACACAAAAACTACCGAACAGAACTGGATGAAATTTTGGCACAGCGATGGACGATGACCTGAAATAAGAGATAGGCTACTGTTTATCCCGGAAAAATGTACGGTTCCCGAGGGATATAATTTATTGTAGTAGTACTAAGTAATCTACGCGGATGAAGTCGTGGGCTTTAGCTAGTTTAAAATAAAAACGGGTTAAAGAGAATATAAGCACCTAATAATATTGATGAATTTTCGTAAACATAGGGATGACAGTCAAATTCGTTAGCGGCCAAAAAATATTGGTAAATAAAGAAAAATATTTAACTGCTGTTAAGACTAGTCCTTAAATCTGACAAACGTTTTGTTTCGGGAAAAGTGGGTTTCGAAAAGTCAGCTCACAGGATTTTTATACTATAATAAATCTGCTAAGCCAAAAATAGGATAGGAAGTCCATCACCCATTCGTTTTGCGAAATATCATTTCACTTTAGTATTAAATAAGCTCAAAATAGTTTTCCTTTCAACAAACTATTAGGGGAGCCTCCTGTCGCCTAAGGGTCCAAAAAGATTCAATGGACCTTTTGAGGTAATTTACAGGAAGGGGAAATGTTGGGGTTATTTCATTTATTAGGTTTCTGGAGAAGTCCCGTTTGCGGCTCAGAAAGGGCATCTACGAGGTGGACCGCAGTATGTTATGCGTAACGTATAGGTAGCTTATTAAGTCGAACTTTGAACCTAAAGGTTACAGAAGTCAGACTGAATTTTACAAGCTAAGCGCCAAGGGAAATTTTAGTATAGTGTTAATTACAATGAAGAATAGTGGGGAACAGTTTTGTTAAGTTTAATTCAAGTTCAGCTCAATCTTAAATATCTTTGCAAACTAACAATAAAATTCCTTTACAGCCGGAAATTTTTTAAGCAATGCACACAACTAACTATAATCTCAGCTTTCTTTATATTATGGTCGCTATCACAATCATAACTTATTTTTACTTTTTTTCTGACTTGAATATCTGTACAAAATAAAAAAAAAGATTAAATGTTGACATAATAGGGACCAAAACTGCTTGAGTTCCTTTCGGCATTTCTTCTCAGCAGTGGACGTTCCGAAATACTGGTAGTCTGTAGTTTGATTAAGATATGTTTATTAGAAATTGACGTGAAAAAGTACCTGTGAAAGTCTAATATCTGAATAAATATTTATTGATTTCAGCGAAATGACCATAGAAATAGACATTCGAGAGAATATAAGAGCACCACAATATTGCGCACGTAAAACAAAATGGACGAAAAAAGGATAAAGCCGCGAATGCGTAACGCGTCCTATTTGGGCATTAATAAAATGGAACAGTTCGGACATCGTAAAAAGTACGCCCGCCCGTATCTGTCATCTATGCCCTTGGTGTAGTTTGGGACCACTGATATTAGATCTGCAAATTGGTCGTGTTATATCCCCGCCCATATCGGGGTGACTGCATGTTAGTAATAAATGGGCGAAAAAAAGTGTACATAGTTTGATAGTATTTTCAATAATGTCGTTATTTGCAGTTCGATATGACATTATGAAGTTATAGATTTGGCTGCATATTGACAACAGAATTACAGAATTTTTGGAAAATAAACCGTAGGTAATTTTCCAGTAACTAGTGTAAAACTTTAGTAAACAGTGTTCAATGGAAAATAATAAGCGGAGATTTGTTGTACTAAAATATAAATTCTTATATACAT
>JADGIL010059679.1:0-12535 GCA_020352625.1 Cactoblastis cactorum
TTTTTTTGTATTATAGAAACCCGTAAACAGATGGCGCTATATGCTATTTAGTCCAGCTATTTATTTAAATTTTAAATGCGGTTAGATGTGTTGTATGTAGACCACATGTTGAAGGATGTCGACAAATACAAATTTCTACCTTCCCATAATATTTATTTATGTAATATTAAGTTAATTTCTGCATTTTGAGTTTCTGAGATTAGCGCGTTCGACCATCAATCTAGTAACCTTTTCTATTTACTGGTATTATTGTGTCTATTAAAAGATTGCACGCGATTTTTGTCATGAAAATAAAGTTATTGAGTTCCAAACTCACTTAAAATTTCAAAAACTGTAAGTAATTAATCTCACTCTTTTTTTTCCTAGGGTTAAAAAATAGCAAAATGGTTTTAATAAAGGATCGTCTATCAGATATTTTAATGATTTAGTGGTGGTTGAATAACCTCTGGTTTTCACCCCAGACGCAAAATTATTAGGAGGTCTGAAGGTCAAAACTCGTTCCAACAGGGATTACAGCCGACTATGAAAATTTCTGATTATTAGTACCTAACAAGAATGTTTGTAAAAAAAATTGTAGGGGCAATTTTTATTTTTATTAATATTATTAGTGTCTTGATTGCCATTGACCTCAATCCGGCCTGATGGAAANNAAATGGTACATGTATAACTGCAGTACATAAATTTTTCTTTTTTACATTTTGTGTTTTAGTTTTATATTGTTTATTAACTGTATTTTATGTGTCATGTTTGATATAAATAAATATTTTATCTATCTTATCAATTTATTGAATTTCACGTGTTTTACAAAGATTGTGAATTTTTTACAACCATGTAAGGCACAGCAAAATAAATAAATTAAAACAGGTTAAGGTTATACAAGCAAATCATAGGTACTTTTATCATGCATGCAAAATAACGTCAACGATTAAAAATAAAGCTAAATAATTCAAAATACATAATTGATTCAAAATTAAATATCCCGCCCTCCCTTTTGGGGACCGCGGGAGCTTTTTAAAGGTCGGCAACGCTTCTGTGACCCCGCGGGTGTAGCAGTCGTCTATGGGCGGCGGCGATCACTTCGTGATCCGCCTGCTCGTTTGCCTCCCTTTGACATAAAAAAAGCTATAAGACGGATAGAAACAGGACGAATTTTGCTTTTTACTCTTTTATTAATATTTTTTTATTATTATATTAATTAGCTTGCATCTTCGATCCCGTGGGAATTTCGAGATTTCCCCAACTTCCTTGACAAAGACAAAGATAATTTATTTGCAAAAAACATGAGTTTACAAATGTAGTGTTATAAAAGAATAACTTATTTTTTACATGTTTTACCGTAGATGTTATGCAAATTGAAAAAAAAATCTTGCTACAATAATACCAAAAAGAATTATTTTTTTAACAATAATGAATTAATTTTCTCAGATCTATTGAAGAAATCATTTAAATATATTATGATATATATAAATAAAATTTACATTTATATATTAAGATTTAACAATTAACATTTTTTAAACAGTTTAAAAAAAATTCAATTCAATTCTTTAAAATTGTTTCGTATTTCGTTAATATTTGCAGGTGCCATACAAGTTAGGTGCAATTGGTTGCACCTAACTTGTATGGCAAGCGAGGGAATAAATGAGAATTAGTTTTTACAAATATAGCAGTCTCAAGAATATAAACTGACGGAAGTGTAAGAATTTTATGTTGTTTAAGTAGTGGTACAACTATCAGTGCTTTGAAGTCCAAACATTGCGTGAACACAACGTTTTTGCAAATAAGATATAATTTTTACTATATCTTTATCTGTAGAATTGCCCCAAAAAATTATACCAAATCTATTAACTGATTCTACCAAACCATGATATGCTGAAACTTCCACATTATATATGTAAAATTTTATTATCATAAATCCCTCCAGATGTTTTCGAGTTAAACAAACCAACAGTAAAAATAGTCTATTAATCTATACATATAATAAAATTGTAACTGAGCTACGTCTGTACATGGGAGATATTTTAGAAAAAAATATTATATATAAAGGGCTCTTGTTCCAATCCAAAACCATTGTTTTCAGAATTTTTGTCTGTATGTTTGTACTCGCATCACACAAAAACTACCGAACGGATCTGGATGAAAGACAGCGATTAACGATGACTTAGAATAAAAGATAGGCTACTGTTTATCCCGAAAAAATGAACGGTTCCCGAGGGATTTTAAATATTGTAAATATACGCGGACGAAGTCGCGGGCATTAGCTAGTATAAAATAATCTTAAACAAAGATTTCAACCTCAAAGTGATGCCCCTATATTTTTTGGTAAACGAAATTTCACGACAACCGCCTAATAAACATTTCGTAAGCAGTTACTGTAATAACGCTAAGTGGCGTTACCAGTGATGCGGCAATTAACACGTAATAACTTAAGACTTTCGCACGGTCCATGGGTGTTATTAGCACATTAATCATATAGTAGTTGAATTAAAAGTCAAGCAAGGGGATCAAAATAAACACACAGATTTTTTGCTTGGGCGGTGGCGAGTAGGGCGGGCGGTGGGGATTCAAGTTTCCATTTCCAGTGTTGTTTAGTCGTTATGCGTCCGTCACAGGCCGCGCACGTCGCGTTCTGCGCTGGCCCCGTGTTAGAGCCGCGAATCCTCAAGTAGGGGGTTCCCTACCACTCGTCGCGGTCGGGACGCTAAACGGGCCTAACATCTAGATTTCTAGTGTCAAAACAACAAAATTTTCCTGTGTGTCAGTGATTGTGTTTGTGTCCACGTGCAATAATTTAAAGGTAAGTCATTTTTGCCTTGAAATATTTTCGGTAACTAGGTACTAAGTTTGTGTTGTATGTAGATCATAAATTTTTGAAGAGAAAAATCTTAAATCATCGCCTTAAAACGTCGTAAACGTGTAAAATTTATGAAACGTTATTGTGTAATTATTTGGTAGCGGTTTATCGCTGGATTAGTATAACACGACGCCTTTCATCCGGCGACTGGATACCTTGTTTGTTCATTTTAGGGTTCAGTTTGTGAATGACAGATGTTTGTTCATATTTTGTTCGCTATTATTTTGTGTACCTTATATTAATTAAAAAAATTTCAGGCGCAATTGCTTTTAAAGTTAGTGTTAGTTGTTTTTATTGTTTTGTGTCCATAATAAGGAGTAGATAATGAGTACCTACAGAATATAACTTGGTAGTCTTTTTGTCACTATGTCGACATATATATATACTGTATTACGTGAAAAATTAAATGCAATTAAAGATCCATAATATGATATTGCTAGATAGCTACCATTCACTTACATTATTTAATGGTGGAATGGAGATACCCATAAGTATAGTTAAAAGTTGCTAGCCCTATGAGAAGAATCCTATTTTGAGTCCTTTCTCTTGATCGACTTTAACAATCTGCGAGCGAAGTAAAACAGTTGATAACTATACCTATTCTACGATTTTCTTTCGATCCTAGACAAGCATGGAAGAAGTACCTAATTACCTCATTATAAGGACTCTGCGGAAATGTTATTTAACATGAAAAATTCGGCAAAACTTACGGAAAATTAATATTATTTATATAATGTATAATGTAGATATAATGCTGCATAATGGGATGTATTCCGAGGAGCTGTTTGACATGATGCCAATGGCAACATTTTACCATTGCACCTCTCGCCAACGACAGGGTTGTTAACCACATTTACCTTGGAGTCCCAACAATTTGCGTACTGTATGCTTCAAGAGAAATTTCCTCCCACGTATTCTAAGATAATAGTATATATAGGTTTTCCCTAGAGTCTATAACATGGAGTTCTTCAGGCAGGGGTTAAAAGATTCAATTAGGGCGCGTGTGACAACTCTTGTGTTTTAAGCATCTATAGGCTGCGGTGACTGTTTACAATCAGGCGAGCCGCATGCCCGTTTGCCAGCTTATGTCTCTAAAAAATAATTGATAAATCATTCCTACCATACTTAATACTCATACATTGTTATAGATTCATGAAAAGCATTTTTTAAATAATGAATTTTGTATTTAATTTAAAATAATTGACATAATTGTGATCTTACTAGTGTACTATACACTTTTGTGCCAAACTGTAGAGAATGAGTCAAATAAAAATAAATCTTTCATGTTGCGATTTTGCTTTGATTTAGTAATTTGAATATACTTGTATAATTTTTGCTCTTACTGTATTAATAATTTGTTAAAAATCTCGCGAGTTCTTAAAAAGTTACGACTTTTTCTAATATGGATTACAGTCACGTCATTATGCCTTACGGGGAAGACAGTGTCAAGAGTAGTGAGACTGAAAAGGTCACGCTTATTAGAACGATAGACTTATTGATGGAAGACATATATAGTTGCAGGTTGCTTTCCTCGATTGACTATTACAATCTGCACGGGAAGAGTAATGGCAGTAGTAGTAGTAGTAAATACATTCTACATGTTTCTTTCGCTCTTGGGCCAGCATAGAAGTGCTTTTTGCTAGTAACTGTCAAAAAGACCAACACTTATCAGCCGTCTGGGCACAGCTGTGCAATTGTATAATAACAATTGCACAGCTGTGCCCAGATGCCTGACAGAATAGCACTAAAGGATTATATCTCTAATATCTGGTATACTCGTAAGTATATCCCATAAAAGGTAAATTTTCAGATAAAATAATTATTTAAAAAAACCCCCGACTGCAAATGCCTGACTGACTAAAAAGGGGAAAACCAGGTTTGCAACTTAGTTAAATCGTATGCACTCAATGTATATATTTTAAATAATTTCAGGCAGGAAAAATTGGTAGACGCAACGATGTCTCGCAGATTGGTTTGTTTTTCGGGTTTTTTGTTCTTCCTTTTGCCTTCCTTCTGCCGCAGTCGGGTAACAATGTCATGTGACTGACAGACAATTCTAGAATAGGTTTTCACAAAAACACACACAAATAGACCACGGAGGGAAAATCTTTAAAAAAAATTAATCCAGATACATAGATCCCTGTAGACGGGGTAGACAGAACCAAGAGTCGCGAGACTCGAAAGCCAAACTCGGCAAAATGGTCGGCTTATTAGTGGAATGGAGTTTCAGAAATAGTGACAGATTGCTAGCCCATCGCCTTAGAGAATTCCTATTTCAAGCTCTTCCCCTTTTAATATCTAGGTAGGAAGAGTAGCAGCTGGTACAATCGAAGTTTTTCTTTCACTCCCAGACAAACATGGAATTAATTTTTTTGAAGTACTTAAGTCCGTGAAAAAAGAAATATTGTAAAACTACCGCGATTCAGATTGACAAGCGGTATGTATGTATGGAACACGTAACATATAGTTATGTAAATAGCGATCGAGGTCGGTCGCTAATCATTTCTTCATGCCGCTGGTGTTGACATTATATGACGGACAACTTCCTTACATTTATGTACAGTTGACATCGGAAAAATGTGGACCTGAATTTGTGTCATCTAAATTTTAACACTAATATGAATCCGAAATTTCCTTCGGAATTAGCCTATAATTTAGATTTATGAGGATGATGAATAATGGTTGTGTAATTTAGCGTATGATTGGCCTATATTTCATCATAATCGATTTAGCGAGAAAGTTTAACAAACAGACAGACTTTTGCACTTATAACATGATTACTTTTTATTTCATTCCGTAAGTCATAAGACGCCAAAACCTTATTACACGCCAACACTTATTATAAAACATGTATAACACTTATTATAAAACTTGTGGTGACCGCTTTGTAAAAAAAATGACATCGATTAGCAGACGTCGTCAGATTATAAAAATTATATTTAATTTTCATTTATTTAGAAAACACAAAAGGTAAGGGAGGTCAGACGGTTTAGATAGCGGACTCCAGGCTTTGACGCGTTTTATTATAGAGTATGCAAGTGGGAATACGCTTGGATGATGATGAATATGTTACGGATAAAAGGCGAGGTGTTTAAATACTTATCACACCTATTAGCCGCAACCTATAGCCCCAACAAATACATGAAATAAATATATGTATGTAGATATATCGTCTTTGTTTCAAAGAGGTATTGATAGGAAGACACCGCTTTGTGTCTCTGATTTGCTTGCTAACAAAGGATCACTATATACATATGTACATACTTATGCAGTGATCTGTACTGACATGACATTATACATATATAAAAACATATAAAATAGTCCATGCATGCATAATTATGTACACCAACTTAACAACAAGGCGGTACTAACTAATTATTTTATCAGTGGTATGGAGCCACTACTAGTAGAGGTATGAAGCCACTACTTGTAGTGGTGTGGAGCCGGCTAAAAAGAAGCCTGTAGGCTTCTTTTTAGCCGGTAGCACGAATGGGCTGGCTCGTCCGGGGAAGTACCACACTCCCACAGAAGACCGACGCCTGAATGGCGGTTATCAGCCGTCGTGCTCCGTCCGGTGAGTGGGACAGCCGGGGGCCCATCTTCTCCGCCCTCCCCAAATGGGGAGGGCGGAGGTTTTTTACAGGCCGGCAACCATTCTGTAACCCCGCGGGTGTTGCAGTTGTCTATGGGCGGCGGTGTTCACATAACATCTCGTGACCCGCCTGCTCGTTTGCCTCCTTATGACATAAAAAAAAGTAATTATGTACACCAACTTACCCGCCCTCCCCATGTGGGGAGGGCAGGGGCTTTTTAAAGGTCGGTAATGCTTCTGTGACCCCGCGAGTGTTGCAGGTGTCTATGGGCGGCGGTGATCACTTAACATCACGTGATCCACCTGCTCGTTTGCCTCCCTCTTACATAAAAAAATCTGGATAGTGACATAGGCTACCTTTTGTCTCTTTCTATCCCCAGGGAGGCAAACGAACAGGCGGGTCTCGCCTAAAAATCAATCGGATACCATAAACGTTACACCACGGAGCTCGTATATTTATATATACGATATATTTTAAAATACAATAATTGCACGCTTGGTGCAAAAGCGTGTAATTATTGTATTTAAAAACATACCGTTATCAACTACATTTAATTGTAAATTTACAGTCGGTAATCCTACTTGTGATAACGTACTACAACTACATATTTCTCTGAGCACATTTTCGTACGATTATCTTGCATGCCTGATAATTTTATGATTATGTCCCCAATGAGCAGTTACAGTCACATGAATATTCACATTTTGTTTATTTATGGATTTTATTATATGTACGATCAACCTACTTCAGATATGAAAAAAATACCAATTTTTCGTTGTTGCTCATTTTATATTTTACAAGCACCGCATCGCCGTTGTCATAAGAATTTTGGAAATTGGGCATACGTTTTTCTTTTCGTTGTTTTTACCGAGTTAATTTTTATAACCAAAATATTGGTTTTGACAAAATATCATTGTTTTCTTTGTTTTACAAATTCAAATAAATTAAACTATCACATACATAATGCAATTGAAATGACAGCTTCGAAGTTTTAATGAAAAATAGTTTCGTCGTATTTCCAAACAGGTATGAGAGCGAAAGAAAAATGTGCCAGCCGCTTCTCTTTCTGCGCGGATTGTTAAAGTCAATCAAGGGGTAAATTTCAAAACAGGGGTTTCTCATCATAGACGATAGCGGCTGTACTTCTAGACGTAGTAACCGGTATTCGCTTGTTAGAATTATTTTTTATAAACTTAACATTTTCATGGAAGCATCGATTTCATGAAATACTTGTTGCTAAACACATGGTACATACTCGTACATGCATTAGGGGCCTAACACAGCTGAGATAAGCCCTCCATCAAGCATATCGCACTGATAAGCGATGATAAGGGGCCACAGTCACTTACGGCTATCTCGGGTCAGGCATCTTAAAAATAGTTGGTCAATTTGTGACGTCTGTTGTACAGTTAAATAAAAGATGTTACAAATATGTGAGTAAACATATAATTATGAAAAATAAAACATTAATATTAAAGATACAATTAAATAATCAATTAATTTACAAATGTGGTGGTACCACATGTATGTGGCATGTGCACAGGTATGTGGTAACTACACATAAAAAGAAAATTATACTTGTATAACCTATATCTCTTCACGCAAAATAGACGCTCAGTCGTCGAGTTGCGGAAACTAGCCCGTTATACAACCTATGAAGTCCAGATGAGATTGCTGCAAATGGATTAAAGTGGTAATTTTTAATAATGTAATTAATTAGAATCGGTATCTTATCCTCTTACTGCTATATATATAGTTTTCAAAGTTGTTTTAGTTATAAATTAGAATTCACTTTAAGTTTTGAGTACAGTCCAGCTATTATATGCAAATGCATATAATAGTCATATGTGTAAACGTAGAAATAAACTTTACCATATTAAAAGATTCCGTTGAAAATTTATTAGAATTAGGCTAAAAATAATCTGAAGCCTTTTGTGTTGTTTCATTAAAAATATATTAAAATAGGTCACATTTCTGGGGGCACGGCAGTGCTCCTGCTAAGTCGAGCGAGAAACAAACAATGCCGTACCATCCTTTACTGGAACCAATTCGCCGCATTTTCAGGTCCCTATTTGAGAACCTCTGGATAAGACCAGAACACATAAATTTTCGTCATCCAGTAAGCTAAAATTACATACTTAAAATCCAAAATTTCAAGACTGAAGGCCATTTAATTCCGAAGTTAAGCAAAAGCAAAGTTTCACATTTATGACACTTACTCATGATCATCAAAATAGAAGTAGTACTTCCCATAAACTCAGAGAGCTGAAATTTGTTACAGAGTTAGAATTTAATGGCCAAATAAAGGGAAAACTATAAAAACTAAGATAATCGAAGATCTGGAGTACCTGGTGACCCTAATTAGAAAACACACGACATACCGCCTTTACAAAAAATATTCAACTAGGTGGGCCGCTTCATTTGATGTAAAAAATCGAAGGTCTGAAGAATCTGATGAAGAACCCTCAGCTGGTTTCAGTTGTATTAGAGATATGGTCATTCCCCCTTCTACTATTGGTACCAAATAAAATAAATCAATAAGCCCACGTTTCTACAAAAAGAATTGAATTCCCACCAAAAACATTCTTTAAAAAACTAGCCAAGTCTTGATGGAGCTGCTTGTTTATCTCTTAAAAGCAATGAAATCTAGACAAAGTCATGCCAAGTCTTAGGTTCATCAAGGCTCATTTTTTACAGAATATTTTTGGTGGGATAAATTATACGAGAACATTTCAAGTACGATATATCCGTTACAGAATCTTCAGGTCGTTTATCAAACATACAAAACATATTATGCAATTGGTTTCTAAAAGTGTTCATGTGGGTTACGCACCCACTCTCTCTTATGCCATAGATCTCTAGAAAATAATAAGTACTTGATTTAACGGATGACAAAAAATAGAAAGACATATACGTCTTGTTCAAATGAAAAGTACTTTTGGATTTTACGAAAAAATCTATTTTCATAGTTTCCTTTGCATTTATTTCTTGTACTTGTGTAATATAATATAAAAATTTTATTCCATTCTATTGTACTTTTATATATCAAACTGAAATAAAATTGAATTTATAATATGAATTATCTTATGAAACTTCTAACTTTTGTCTCGGTCTAATAATAAAAAATAAACCTCTACTACCTACCTATGTTCCGCTACAATACATGTTTGTGGTAGTTACATTTTACGAAAAAGTGGTCACATCTTTGGGTTTGAGGTTTTACAAGATATTTAAGTGGATTAGTATTTCCAATTTGGTGACATACTACTATCTTAAACTGAAATAAAGTTATAATCAGGCGACAAAATATTCAAAAAGTGTCAACTACTCAGCGTTTATGGTCATAGAAAATTTGTATTTCATTTCTATTATTTTTATTTTCATTTACATGCATGTATTGATGTGTTCTGTATATACATATCTCCTTAGAAAGCAAACTAATAGAAAGAGAAATAAAATACGTAAAGCTGCGCTTTGAGCTAGCTATTTTATTAATGTAGATCTTCGCAAATGAGATCAACACTTCGAATGGGTGCAACATCCTCACTAACGTTGGAACACGTCATAATCATAATATAAATAACTTTCTCTCATCTCCGCTGTCTGTCGATACATCTGAAAATGAACTAGACAGTGCGAACGACCTTCAAAGATTCTACAAAATGTTGTTTTCATACGATTCTTACTCATTTGCTGTTATTTTTTTATGATTATAAAGCGAGCTTATTTCATTTCTAGTACATGAATTTATAGAAGAAATGTCTAATTTTCACGTTTTTAAGATTAACGCAAAGTCATTTAAATGCATATCTAGATTTACTTTTACAAAGCAAATACATAATTTCGAAACCTATCATACAGATGCTATAAGCAAAGTTTTCTTGAAATAGTCGCCAATTTCACGTCATGGTTAAGGCGACCAAAAGTTATTCGCAAGGCCCCGGGTTCAATTCCCGTTACTATCTCTTGAGTTTGTAAATCAATATCATTCAGTTTTAACTCTCATCTGACGAAGGGAAATATCGCGAGCAAACCAATAAGTAGTTGTATTGGGTTATCACTAGATGGCGAAGTCGTAATTAATGTCATATGCCATCAGGTGAAAAAAGTGAGGTTTAATATTTTACACATCCTCTAAGTAGATACTTATATTAGAATCACGTCTTTTTCTCTTGCATTGCAAAACCTGAAACAGGAGATTCTTATAGCGCGATAGACATGCAACTCTATATCCGAATCTCTATTCCACTAAGCCCATCATTCAGCAATACTTGACCATTATGATATATGATTTTACCTTAGTATTTTAAGTTAGAATTTCTAGGGTACAACTATAGAAATCGCATCCAATTCAATTTAGTACTTTTTGCGTGATGCACATACAAACAGACAACGATCCTAATAAATTTTTTGGCTTCTATAAGTCCTGAAAAGACCTCACCATGTACATATATTTTTTTCTTAATATATTTCAATATAATATAATATGTGCAGACATTGCCTTGTTACCGTTTTATTATATTTTCCTAAGATAGTAAGGTTGACGTCAAACGTATAATATTTTTGTAATGCAAAATTATCAAAACAAAATTTTGGGTTTATCTGTTATACTAGCTGCGAGGAGCGGCTTTGCTTCCGTACGAATATCGGGATAAAATGTATCCCGCTATATTATTCTACGTTGTATTGTAAAAGTGTACCAAATTGAATAGTATTCAGTAGTTTTAGCTTAAAAAGTTTTCTTAAACTACGTCCACATAAACCTTTTGTAAGTTTACAACGAAACGAGCAAATTGGCATGCGGTCTAGCAAGGGTCCAGCTAACGGGAAGATTATGATTTTAGTGGGATAAAGAAATGAATAAAAAATAACTAATACAGTAACACATCTTTATGCCTTACCGGGTAGACAGAGCAAAGAGTCGCAAGAATCTCAGGCCATGCTTAGCAAAATGGTGGGTTTATTGGCGGATTCAGAAATAGTGACAATTTGCTAGCACTTCACCTATAACAATTCCTATTTCAAGCCCTTTCCCTTGATTGACTTTTACAATGTGAGCGGGAAGACTAACAGCTGGCACATTCTATGTTTTACTCTCGCTTCCAGACCAACATGGAAACATACATACATAAATCAAACAAATTACACAAATCAAACTTTTCCATTAAGCACTAAAAAGTGTCGAAGCCCAAAGTTATGTAAGCTGTGTACCTATACAAACTACAGGACGAGTAGGACTGAATCCATCGCAAACAATAGGAACAATTTGCGAGAAGAGTAGGACCAGTATTGAAGGTTAGAAGAGGAAAAATAATTAGGCATTAAAATTCTAGAACAATATTAGGTTAGTATACAACAGGTACCCGCAAACAGTTTATTATACCTTCGGAACTAATACAAAACTTGTCAACGTGTCGCACCAGTTGCTCTACTTCCTCGGACGTGTGACGTTTATATTCCGCGTTTGCTTGTGATGCTGTACTGGGTTTTATTGTCACATTTCATTGATATTCTACTACTCATAAAACATATATGCACAAATCGTACAGATTGTTATAACCAAATATTATTACATGAAATGAAATAATAAGACAATGTTTTTTTTATAAAATTCTTACATACAAGTAAAAGCCTATATGTAAGTCTATGTGTATGTCTACGCAACAGATTTTGATGTGTTTTTTTAATAAGTAGTTCACAAGGAAGGTTTATAAACTGGTGTGAATCCGGGGTGGGTCGCTAGATAATAAAGCAACACCTGATTAAAGTTCCTGATGTTTTAAAAGGCAATATATCGGAAAGCAATTACCGTTGATTCTGTGAATAAGCTTTAACGAGAAGGTGTTTGAAGGGAACAAGATATCGAAGCATTAGAAAATATGAATTATTCAGTGAAACCTTTATCAACCTGTGACAGGGGTCCTTAAGTTGGGGGGTGCTTTTTAACCTAGCAATTGAGAAGGCTGTATTATGTTAAATTATGTAATAATACTAGCTTCATCCTGCAGCTACTTCTTCTACCCTTAATTCCCGGGAATCTAATAGGAATTTTACTTAATCCCATCACCTATGCCCCAAGAGGTTATACCCA
>JADGIL010059805.1:0-10594 GCA_020352625.1 Cactoblastis cactorum
GGAGAAGTTGAGCCCCCGGCTCTCCCACTCACCGGACGGAGCACGACGGCTGATAACCGCCATTCAGGCGTCGGTCTTCTGTGGGAGTGTGGTACTTCCCTGGACGAGCCGGCCCATTCGTGCTACAGGCTAAAAAGAAGCGTGTAGCTGGCTCCACACCACTACAAGTAGTGGCTCCATACCACTACTAGTAGTGGCTCCATACCACTAGAAATGTCTCATGCGTATTTAAATTTAAAACGTGACGTATTTTATTCGGAGCTTAGAGAAAATCCTGTGTAACAACCTGAAAACGCGGGCTATTCGCCTCCAATTGCAGGAAAATAAGATGTTCGCAAAACTATTCCGTCCTTGTCCATGGCTCAATCGAGCACACGCTGCAGTCCAAATAAAATGAATTCTCCATTACACCGTAACACGACTACGCAGGCCGCGCGAATATAGCCCACTGTAGTGTGGGAGCTCGACAACTTATATTAAACTTCTAAGTTTTTTTAAGCTGTTAAATATTTTTTGTCCTTAACTAGATCATAAAATATATTTAAAAAAAAAACTATTTCAAATGTTTTTAATGCGTAAAAACATTTTATTGGAAATTCAAATGATAAGCTTTAAACTTGTATATTTATTTAGTTCATTTAAAAAGTAATTCATCTAGTTCAGTTTTCAAAAACAGATTAAAAGCATATAATTTTCATTTAAGACTAAAATAAATTATAAAAATATAATTAATTAACAGTTTTATTTTATCATATTTCAGTATTATCCTACAGGCATTTTAACGTCTTCTATAACAGAGTTATTATTACAAAAATAAATTTTCTACGCTACATAAAATGGATAATAGAAAGTCACTATACTCTTATACTACATCGTGCCTTTTTCAAGCCAAATCGCTGTTTCGGAGCCAAATAACCATATATTTGAAGGGTGCGATCGTTCCAATATTCTCCTTTTCTCGATAGCGCCGTCGCAGCCCGCAAGTCGTTCAATAATAAAAACTGGATCCTGAATCATCCTTACATTTCGTATTAGTTGTCGGACAAATATTTTATATTTATTATATTATATTTTATATCTAACTGAACAAGTATGTTTGTGGCACCCTTAAGGATCTATCTGTTTTTGTAAATAGTTTATATTACAAATATTATGTTAATATATTTTTTATGAAATTTGACTGAAAAGGTCTACATTTATTATTGTTTTTTTATTGCATATTGGAGAAGATATGGTTTATACTCAGACGAATATATATTATCCAAATTTATATTTTTTATTACCAGATTTCTGCTACTGTTCAGCAGACGAATGGCTGTCGACTTTACAAATTCAGATCAGTACGACATCGGCACCTTCAAGAAAAGAGCGTATAAATCCCTTAAAGGCCCCGAGTGTTGCAGGTGTCTATAGGCGGCGGTGATCACTTAACATCACGTGGCCCTCTTTTATAAAAAAATAAAATGTACTTTATTTGAACAAGAACTAACCATATATTCTCTATATAATATAGAAATAACCATATATTATAGCCTCGCTTTTTTTAAAAGAAATGAAAACAGGCACTTTTGACGAGGTTATTACGATGAGTCGTCCGCCATATTTGCGAGTGCGCGACCGCAGCAGTTGAACAACTTCACTTTGACTGTAATGTTGGGCTTTGACGGCGAGCTCCGTCAAAGCCCAAGAAAAAGCGGTTTCAGATCATTGCTCGATGCCTAATTATGCAATTCGATCTCTTAGTATGTTTACAATGAACTCAAAAACTATTGAAACATGTTAAGAAACGTTTAGTTATATGTTCATGATATTGTTACCTATTTTATTTAAATATAATATTTTACAATCGTGTTTTACTAAAGACGTGTACCACTTTTATGTTTGTACTTAAAAATTCATATCATTTCATAGCTCCATTAAGATATTTATATTTTTTACTCCAAATAAAAACTGGCCATTATTAAGCTTTGTCAGCCAGAAAAAGGAAGTGTTTTAATTATTCTACGTATCATAAATGCTAAAATGTAAACTTCTTTTGTCGTGTTGCCGGAACCGCTTCCTCTCCTCACGAGTGCCACGTCCTGCGGTCATCGCCGTAAAGTTTGGACGCATCCTTACAAACTCCGCTCCGAGTTGTTACTCAAACTTGCCCGTTGTAGGGGTTGATTACATTCTCTTATTTGTCGCGTTCTATCGAAACACGAGACTTAGACTGCACTTTCAAACTGATGTTCTTCCCCAAGGTCTTAACTACGTCTGTCGTGAAAAAGAAGCCAAACACAGTTGATTTTTTAAGTATGAATATGGATGGCACAAAATCCTTCGTGTGCGAGTCCAACTCGCACTTGGCTAGTTTTTTTTTATTGTATTTCTAAGGTCCACCATTACGCTAGACCATGACATATGTACATACATAACATATCTTAAAGAAAATAAATGTTTTACAAAAATTTTAAACTTTGAAAAATTTTGTAGGGCTATATAAAAACATTTATATTGACATATATGACAAAATTAGAACTGTTTCTCTGACTTTTTAACGACTGCGTACGAGACGATAGAAACGGCAAGAGCCTCACATAGTTGCGGCAAAGTTTCGGCCGGCACGCCCGCCCTCTGGTGTATTTTAAAAGGCAGACAAAGGGAACTCGAGACTTGGTAAGAAAAGTTTTCATAGAAATTCAATTTCCTTGATTTAAACGTACAATTTGCAGAAAATTTAAATACGCATCTCGAGGTCGGTTTGATATTTTACGCTATTAAGAGTTTAACTTAGCTAAGAGGATTATTCAATTTATTCTTTGTAGCCTGTTAAAATATATATACCTATATGTACACTTAGAATTGGAATTAAATTATTTCAGCAGTGGTGGTTCCGAAATGCTGGTAGTTTATAGCTTGATTGAGATTTAAATGTTTATTAATTGGTGACGTGAAAAAGTGCCTGTAAAGGTCTAATTTCTGAAAAATATTTTGATTTTAATTCGAAGTGATCCGTATTAAGACAAAATATGCAGTTTCCGCTTTCTCGTTTTATTTAAAGGTCAGATAATAATTTAGGAATTGGGATCTTTTTTAACTATGACCACGATATTCACTAAGATATTTTATTGTAAACACCACAGCAAGCAAACGTATTGGCCACGTCACGACAACTGGCGAGCGCCCGCAGCGGGGTTCGGGCGGAAACTGGCATTCCGTTGCGTAAGCGTCTCGCCGAGTTCCCTACAAAAACCTACTATTGATTACAATAGCACATAAAAGGTGTAGCAGTTTGCTTAATAAGTTTATTTCACTAAAAATAAAACATAAAAACTTCATTATACTAATTAATAATGATAATTTGCTCGAGTGTACTTAATTTTAAAATGTCTTTCAAAGATTATAAAATTTTCTAAGGTAACATTATCTATATTTTCGCTTTAAAGTAAACTAAAAGTTTACAAATATGCTGCACTGAATAGCGACACAGCACAAAATCAGCATTTTCCACTAATTGAATTGGACCAAAGCTCTATTTTACTAATTTATAATTTTTGTACATTACAGATATTACTTTATAATTGCGAAAGTTTGGATATGTTATATTTAATGATGTTTAAATTTTATATAAAGTTACGAACGTAACTTGAACTTTCATTCTTAATTATTTTAATTGGCTCTGTGTAATTCTAAGTAATACAAGAATAGTATAGAAGTTTTAATGATGACATTTCTATTTAGAAACTTACCATAGACAACCAAAAATAAGACTGTCTGTCTAGCTTTGACATCTAGAATAGATGACTGACAGAATGTATACCAATAATACATGCAAAGTTGCTCTTAGTCATGCTATAAATATTTAACATATCAATATAACTTCGGCACATAATAAATGGATAGTAGGGGAAAATTCATAATGGCTGCAGAAAATGGCCGCAAAGCGTATTAGCTGCTTAGTTAACATTCAATTTACCTTCTTTGGCCCTGTTACGTGCACAGCAACCTCGTTAACGTCGGGTTCTGAAGATTATCATGGATTTTAGTTGCACTTCCAATTGCGGGATATTTCACAATATTAAGCAATTATTTACTGTACTTCTTATGCCTTCTGAGTACCACGTAAAAAGCGCAGTGAAGCCCACTTGGAGGAACTGATCTCAAATCTGGCAAAAATAATGTGAAGACTTCGACGATCTCGGTGTCGCAGACCTTACTTCTAAACTAAGAAGTCTCGAGTTCAATCCCCGATTAAAATATGATGAAAATTTATCTTTACTTCTTGTCAAGCGCCTCTTAACATTGTCACTTTAATACAACGGTTTAGTATTCTATTCTACCACGCTAAATACAATACTATGGAATGTTCATTATACATTAATAATGAACCGCCTTAAGCTGCAATCTATTCCCGCTAACATCGTATCCATTTGTTTTTGCAACAATATTTTACCCAAAGGCTTTGTGCTATTCTGGCGTTTATTAATGTCTAAAGGATAAAACGTAAAAAACAGCCCGCTCAGTACATTCATCATCGCACCGACCTTTCCAATGCCAGGGAATTTTTTCATCCTCTGATTTTTTACGTTTTTACAATGTTCGAGATTCAATTTTCTCCTGAAATGGAACACGTGTTAACGTGAACCAGAATCGAAATGAGAAACAGATGTTATTTTAGATTTTAAAAACATTTTTACGTTTCGTTATTGTGAGATGAATGAGTTTCTTGTGAATTATTAAGGTCTTCTTATTTGTTACTCGTATTTTTTTTTCTTTTTTTAATAATGAGATAAAAATAATATTATTGAAATTGATGCATTACAAGCTTTTTCCACCGTAATTTTACATTTCTTTTTGTTGAATTTTACTGATTCGAAGTGTATAAATATGAAATATGGCCCATTTTTATAATCTACGAGCGAAATTGTAAAATATTTATTGAAACGTTACATAATGCCTTAAATATTTTACTCAATTCTATACAAATATATAATTGTTTGATCCCTCATTATTTTTTTCCTATCTTCTGATATTATGCCAGTTACGTACGAGAACAGCTCTATAATAGCATCAGAGAGGACGGTATACTGAAAAAATATATATCTTAAAGATTATTGGCATATAATATCTAAGTCTACAAAACAAAAATATGCCTTTCGTTTAATATGACAACCATGACGTAAATACGAACTAAAGGCATCCGGCTATCTGTGTTTTCGAAGCCGTGACTTAGTCCAGTGCTCGCAGTTTCAAATCTCTAGATGTGTCAGTGAGTAAGAGCGCTCCGATCCGATTATCCGCTAGCTTTAAGGCCAGTAGTGTCTTGTAACTATATCTCACTCAGGAGAATTCTCGGGGATCCCACTGAAAATTTTTCAGCTGTTTTCTAAGTCTACGAAACTACATATACAAACTAAGCCAACTACTAAATTGGCATTGTAACTGCCGAAAATAATTGTAAAATATAGTAATTTTTCTTAAGAAACTACATCTGACATCCCTTTTGTATTAAAATAACAATTATGGTCCTATGGCGTTTATATGGAGATTATCCGGTTGAATTTTCTATTATGTTACATATCGTGACAAGCTGACATGGCAACTACATCAATAATTTCATCACAGAAAGTAATAATAAATATATATGTACAAATCACACATATTGAGTTAGCTCCAAAGTAATTTCGAGACTTGTGTTATGGGATACTAACTCACCGATACTATAGTTTATCCATATTATGTCATGTTACCCAAGACCTAGACCAATCAGAAAAAGTTCATTTCCCATCATGACTTGATCGGGGATCGAACCCGGGACCCCCTGAGCAGCGGTCAAGAACGTTAACCGTAAGAAATATTTACACATTACTTAGTCCATGACATTACTCTTATGTCTGTTATGACTTGATTACGATTGCTACACACAGCCTACTTGTTCTACACACAGCTACAAACAGACTACGAAGTGCTACAACGCACTGACAACGAAATGCTACGAACAGACTACATGTACTACGCATTGACTACGAAGTGCTACGAACACCTTGTGATCAGCTAGAGCGTGCTATAAAATGAGAGCTACGAGCTAAGAAGTTATGTTAAATATAGAGTAACAACATTAATATTGGATTTGAGCGGTATCCTTATCTTGTGATATATTTGTAACGAATGACAAAATTTACGAGAGAATTTACGCTTGAAAATACAGTTTATTAAAATTA
This sequence comes from Cactoblastis cactorum, assembly GCA_020352625.1. NCBI lineage: Eukaryota > Metazoa > Arthropoda > Insecta > Lepidoptera > Pyralidae > Cactoblastis > Cactoblastis cactorum. Next base: position 6,204 of record JADGIL010059805.1, read on the forward strand.
ATAATTAGATCCAATCCAATCTATTTTGTGTATATCAATTCTATGTAAGTATACAATATAAGCACGTGGATGGATCGTAAGCTGAGGCCGTCCTCACGATAAATCTGGGCAACATTAAGTGATCCGCGGACCCCACTCCACGGCACTGAAAGGCTTCGGTCTAGTGGCTTTCGATACGATACGCTCTACAACTATCTACTTGCTTGTTTTTTAATCAGGGGTCCTGGGTTTGATCCTCGGTCCACTTACGATGGAAATGTATATATAAATTAATTTAAAACTTAATCTCTTTATTTTTCTTGTTGATGGCATCACGCCTGAACGAATGCAATAATTTCATTAATTATTTTTTTGTTGTATCAATTATTTAGAAGGGGAAGGTTTTTATGAAAGAAGAATATTGTAAGTGTAGCGCAATATTAGCAAATTTAAGAAACCGCAAATATTAATTTTAGATAACCGTCAATCCTAGTTAATATAGATCAACGTACATATGTATGTCGCGTCAACTTCTTTTTATGAAAGAGGGAGGCAAACGAGCAGGTGATATTAAGTGATCACCTCCGCTCATAGACACCTGCAACATCCGGGGTGTCAAAAAGCGTTGTCGGCCTTCAATAAATAAAATAAATAAATAAAAAATTGATAATGCATTATTATCCCACACTGAGTCGACCCTGCCCGGGTTCGATGATCAACTGGAATATAAATTTGGGCAATATTGAATGATTCGCGGATCCCACTCGACAGAACTGAATAGGCCCGGTCAAGTGGCATCCGATACGACGGCCGCTAGTCAGTATGACAAAATGGAGACATTTCACTCCCAAATTATTGCTTATTCAAGAAGCTGACTGAAAAATTTGAGTGATTCAATAAAAAAGTATTTACAATACTCAACGGTTAATGACCCACACTTATAAAACGTAGCAGATTACATACACCTTTCAAAAGTACGACATCACTGTGGAGCGAACTGCCTGCAGCGCATTTCCGGACCAATACGGGTTTTGCTGGTGTCTATGGGCGGCGGTGATAACTTAACATCACGTGACCCGCCTGCTCGTTTGCCTCCCTCTTTCTTAAAGAAAACAGTTAATAAAAACTGAGGTTTGAATTTGACACTATTTCTAATTTTAGTAGAAACATCATCATGAAAAAATCTCATTAACGTCACGTCGTCAAAAACTGCCGAGTCGTGATCTCAAAACAAATTTTACCAAAATAAATATCGGCGCCGTGCTTCGTAGACAAAAGTATCCGAAATTGCCTGTAATTGAGGTGAATGGATCGAAAGTCGCAACTCAGTGTGACTCGGCTGGTTTTTACTTATTTTTTCCGTGGTACAAATAACACGGCTTAAAGGCTAATTTACACTGCTCGTAAATGTATAGATATTGTAACCATAGAGTTACAATGACGTGTCACTAAACTTTGGTTTGTGATAATTTAGATACTACTGAAAACAAACATTTTCTTTTTAATCAAGCATGCGAGTTTTGCTGTTGGCATAATGTACATTTAATTAATGTTATATTTGTTCTGTCTCTACATTTTATGCAAATAAATATATCGATATCGGTTGATTAAATTTCCCGCCCTCCCCAAATGGAGGTTTTTATAGGCCGGCGACGCTTCTGTTACCCCGCGGGTCTATGGGCAGCGGTGATCACTTAAGATCACGTGACCCGGCTTGCAACGCAATTAATGCATGTTGTGTTAGTATGTTTACAAGTTTACTTTTATTATTATATAATTAGATTATAAAATGAAGTAAGATCTGTTATTGAAGCCTAAATTCATTAATATACTGACCGTGCAACATGAAATTAAACAGTATATACATTATACATACATAAAAGTTACGTAATCGCGGACTACTTTCGAAGGCTCTGCGCGTAGCATTTACGTAATAACCTTTTATAATACAATTCAAAAGAAACACTCGTTACTTTCCCAGTTCAATCGAATTCTGCCGGAGAAATAAACCGTACCGGAGGAAATACTAATAGCTTGAAAGTTAGTGAAAAGCTCCGCGGGCTGCTGTATCGGTATCGGTCAGCGGAAATATAATTACATTTAGTGTTCGCCGAGCGGACAGCATACAAAGTTACAGAGCTTTCAATACACGTACTCTCTTAAATTTAATTGGAAAACTCCATTATAATTTAATCGAGTTCGAGTCGTTATTAGGTCGTATTCCGTTCATTCTGTCCGTACTTTTATAGTATTTACATTATTTAATTGAATAAATAATAATAAATATATACGGACAATTTACACAGATTGAATTAACCCCGAAGTAAATTCGAGACTTGTGGTATAGGATACTAACTCAACGATTCTTTATTTTATAAAAACATATATTTTATAATTAAATAAATCAACATCCAAGATCCAGATCAATCAGAAAAAGGTCACTTTACTTCATGACCTAACCGGGAATCGAATTCGGACCTCCTGAATATATCAGATACGTTAACCGTTACACCACGAAGGTTTATAGAATTAATACAGCAGTTATAAAGAAAAGTATTTTAGTTAGTTTATATAGGTCATTGTTTTAATAATTAAAATAAATATGGGATATAACGAAACTAACAAAAGATAAACTCGACAGAGCCTGCCCACTTCACCGATAATAATCAAAAATCTCTTCACATTTTAAAGTGGGGTCTGAACTGAATCGGAATTCCAGCCGCGAGGTACGAGTACGCGACTGATAATGGAATGAGTTCTCGCCGCAGTCACTGAGTTCAAATATGTTTTAACTATAGAGCCGTAACTAGTGTTTCCACGGTTTACTCACGTTAATTTTAGTCGGTAACGCCGACGACCGTTTCGACCTATTCAGAAGGCCATCTTCCCCTCGCCCTCTTCGCCGCGGCGCGCGGCAAGGAGGGCGGCGCGGGCGGCGGCCGACCTCAGTGCACAAGGAACAGCCGCGCCGCGACGTTCCTAGTACTCGCCCTGAAGATGGCCTTCTGAATAGGTCGAAATGGCCGTCGGCGTTACCGACTAAAATTAACGTGAGTAAACCGTGAAAACACTAGTTATGTCATCTCGCGTAACTTTCAATGATATACGTAATATAGAGCCGTATTTAATATATTGATTGGCTGCAAGACAGTTACTATCATCATATAATAACAGCTAATGAAATTTTTCCAAGGATTAAATTTCAGCGGATGAGACAAGTCTACGTTAACTCGGTTATAGGACGTCTAACTTCGGCACCTCAAAATGTAAACCAGGAACTATCTTAGGATAAGTTCATTATATAGCAAACACATGGTAGCTTTTGGGACCCACAGCTAAACGTACTTTTGGAAGCTTGATACGAACATTATTTTTATACTCAGGTGATGCTTGCGATATCCAGATTCGCATTGAAGACAGATCGGTTTGAAAAACTTTTCACACACATGTTGCTCCGAGGGATTCGAATCCACGACCATCGGATCACAAAGCAAGTGCCTTGACCGCTGGACAGTGAAGACAGAAAAATTACCTACTTATCTTGTTATATTTAAATATTATCTCTCATGCTGGAACTGCTCTAAAATGATTTTTTTTCATGTAAGAGGGAGGCAAACGAGCAGGTGGCTCACGTGATATTAAGTGATCACCGCCCCCCATACACAACTGCAACACCTGCAGAGTCACAGAAGCATTGCCGGCCAATAAAACAACCCCGCCCTCCCCATTTGGGGGGAAGTTGGGCTTCCGACTCTCCCACTTACCGGACGGAGCATGGCGGCTGATAGCCGCCTTGATTATGTTTCGAATTTGCTTTAAATACTCGTAATTTTTCAAAGGATTAAAAAAGTTATAGTACATACTGAAATGACATTCGGTCCGTAAGTAAAAGCAATCCAATCTAAAACACTGAACAATGCTACTTGTCCAGTCACTCGAATATGATTTTTATTCCGTTTTAAATAGAGAACAAAATACTGACTAGCATAGTCAATGGAAATATCCAAATTGTTATTTCAAAGATAAATTCTAAAGTATAAAGTAGAATCTTGAAAACAGTCTGTATGAGAACTCTCAGAGGAACTTATCAATGCATAACGAAGTCCTTTTGGAGACGATTCAATATTTTAATGATGTTATAAAACATATTTCGATTAAACTATTTAAGGGATTAGTTTTCAGTTATTTATTTATTATTTGAAATGAAACAAATTTAACGGATTTTATCGCGGTTTAATCACTACACACAAAGGAATTTTATACTGTTTTAAGTTCTCTATGTGTAACTATTTATTGAGCTCCGACGTTTCGGATACTTTTCAGCATCCGTGAAGATGGAAGCTGAGAAGTAACCGAAACCTCGGAGCACAATAAATAGTTACATAATAGAGAACTTAAAACAGTATAAAATT
>JADGIL010059841.1:0-10922 GCA_020352625.1 Cactoblastis cactorum
ATCATCGGTAAAAATAACTTCAATACTCATAAAATTTGTTTACTACAAAACAGAATTTGATGTAAAATAATATAATTTAGTGGGTTATAAATTACTTTAGTCGTGATAAAGAGCCATTTCTACAAGCCACATGTTAAATTAGATACAAAGGAGAGATTACTACGCTCTATTTTACGACACATTTGTACGGTTTGCAGAACAAAATTAAATAATTAAAGATAGGTTATCATGAATTAATTGCATTACCTAATAAAAAAAAAATGATTTTTGTAAATATATTAACAGAACTATCTCTACTGCAAATACATAAGTTGAGATTTGATTCCTTTGCGATTTTAAAAAATGTCATGTACGTTCATGTTGATATACCTAAGAACTACTTATAAATGAAACAATATAATAATTTTCATAATTCAAAAACTATACAATATTTAAAAGATACGAATGGTAAATTTTCCACGATTTCTAAAGTATAGAATACTGTAAAAAATTCAGGTAATATTTTACTTGATGGCCCTGCCTATCGAGAATAAGGAGCATTGCTTTTTTAACATGAATTTTATCCATAATTTGAATCTAAGTCCGAACACACGTTTGTCTGTCTGTACCGATCTCCTAAAACGTATAAATTACGTTGACAGTGTGATATTTAAAACAGAAGGGTTAAGTAGATACGGCTGTAATCTGCCGCCGACTAATATTCTTAATTATTCTTGATTTTAATTAACAAAGTACATTCATTCAAGTTGGATTTTATAAGGTGTGGTAATGAATCATATTTCGGTACTTTATCTATACATATGTATATAATAATAAAATTGAAACTGAGTTATGTCTGTACANNNTCACACAAAAACTACTGAACAGGTCTGGATGAAATTTGGCACAGTAACGGACGATGACCTAGATTAAAATATAGGCTACCGAGGGATATAATTTATTGTAGTAGTACTAAGTAGTCGCGGGAATTAGCTAGTCTACAATAGGGAGGTTATGAGATTCGATTTTGCAGTTATTTGTTTAAAATACAATAAACAGAATTAGAGAAAAGTATGCATGTAAAGTGTGGGCATAGCATCCTTACTTTTTCAGGTTTAAGTAAGAAAATATATGTATTATAAGCGTTAAATTTGATAGGGGATTACCAATTTGTATTAGAAGAGTGATCAAAACAAATCGCTTATGGTGTTTCCATGTTGCTATAATGCTGTTTGTAATTTTAGTTATATTTTTGTAAAAGAACTGACTAAATCTGCACCACCATTTTTAGTGGCAACACCAAATAATATTTATATCTAAGGCAAGTAATTTAAAATTGATGTTCGATTTATCCTTTTCTTATAAAATATTTATTTGGTTTCAAATTATTGTAATTACGTGTTCCAGAACATATCCTATTATAATAATGTTATTTTGTCACTTCTTTTTATCACATGTAAAATTTAATATAATATATTAAATTTTAAAATATATAATATATTATGGTTCAAATGATATATAACGGTATATACTTCAAATGATGCCCAATTTTAATTAATTTCTAAGTTGTCTTTTTACTATTGTAAATAACAATATTATAATTAATAATATTATTTACAATTAATGAATTATACTTATGATAATACGCCATACATACTGCGCCAACCCCAAATAATATGGGAGCAGAGCAGGCAGATGATGATGAGAATTATATGATAATATAAAAAAAATCATATATACATATATAGTTAAAATAATAATGTAGCCAAAATATAGTTGACTAGCCTAAAAATGCGGTCAATTAAAGTTAAATTCGGTAAATAACACAAGAAAGTACATAATGAACCACAATAGAGAGCAAACCGAATTATGGTCACCCCAAAGCCGGGCTAAGCCAAGCTAACCCGATCAGGCATAATTTGTGACCAATTAGAATAATGGTCGCAGTCCGTGATGTATGCACGACGTGTGCTCCGAACTAAAACAATGGACTCGAATTTAATTATAAATAAATAAATATTTGTATTATACTAATCAAAGATTGCCCGTGTTTAGCTTCCCGTATAAAACTGATTTTAGACACGAAATATATTTATTTGTTACTTACTATAGTCATAAATAAAATTTTATAATAGACAATTGATTATGCACATGCACACATTGTCAGGTAAGGACTTTAATATATTTTAACCCAATTCTAGAATTAAATGATCTTGATTCCTACAATTACATTGAGTTGGCAGATGAATAATTGAATAAACAAATATTTTATTTTAAATATTAACTATGCACGATAAACTGTTTATTAGTGATATAGAGTTTTATTTTATGCCATACAAACTAAGATGTTGATCCAACAGGACAAGGAGTAAGCTATATACGACTAATATTTGTTAATATTTGGATTCAACAAAACGTTTCGAGAAAGATAAAAATTTTCTCATGCCGGAGAGCTAACGTAGTGTATCATTATTATTTTTTCAACATAAGTAATTGGTATGATGAAAGGCGACCAAAATAATAAACATACAACAACTCTAAAACATTCTCTGTTCGTTAATAAATGTTTGGGAAGCGTTTGTCCGGTGGCAGAACGTCAATGTCGCCTATTGTAGTTCCTAGTTATGTATTTATGCACACTCGCAGCAAATAGGGAGTTTCGCGCAATTCAATTTTGTTTTAGTGATAATTTAGATACATTTATTGCTAAATTTTCTATAATAATTTAACATTTCAAATACACTTTTCGTTAAACTAATCAAAGATTTAAAAGTTGAGTTGTGACTTAAAAAATAGGACTCTTTGTCAGTATTGATATTCTGTTTAGCTATTAGGCAGGATATAATAAAAGAGTTTGTGTTTATTTATTAACCGACTTCTTTTACATAAAGAAAATATTTAATTGATTTTAGGTACTTTGTAAAACAATAGTAATTTGAGATATATTATACAATATCATAAGACCGTTTTTTGGTCCTGTATGGAGATGAAAACTAATTTTCCAATGTAAAATTGTCCTTTCCAACGAGCATAAAAATAAGTAGAATGTATCAACTTTATAAGATTATACTTCATTAAGTTCAAATGAAATGAATAACATGTAATTATGAAGCACATTTGAATATAACATGCACGCTATAAATTAAGTCATCCAAGCATCTCAAAGTACTCCCATGAGTGATAGGGTTGAGTCGTACCTACTCACTAATGTATTGCAATCGCTATGTAGGTAAGCCTATTTAGCATATAACCATTTAATTCTAGATAGTATGCATTTATGAGACTCGGAGAGCTAACGTAGATGAATAAATTGAAAGAAATTAATGGATTTAAAAACAACATACTGTCAATAATAGTCGAAAACTTACCCGCAGTTAAATTAAATTATGTGATCATGAGTAACATGATGATTAAAATGAGTATAATAAGGTGACAACCAATTTTTAATGGCTTGAGTATTTTTTCTTTGTGTTTGTGCTTTGCAGAAAATAGTTTTGAATCCAAAGAATTCTAATATACTTAATATCTATTATACTGTTACTATAAAACGAACTTTAATTATATATCTTTACGACTTAGGAAATCAAAGTGAACTTTGGGTCATAATAAAATTTTCACACAAGAACAATTGCAATTTTTAGAATATTCTTCCTTAAAAAATAAGGCGTAAATATACATTCGAATTACGAATTATCTCATTTGCTACGATTCCCATCTTCGTAATGAGGCGTGGGCCATAAATACGCTTGATAAAGTTGCGTGCGCGTTATTATTTACGCGAATAAAACAGACATTGGCGCGATTGGCGGGAATTTGTCCCTGATATTTATAGCCTCGACATTCAGCTATGAAACTTGACCAGTTACAGTTTGAAATAATGTAATAACATTTAGTAACGTTTAATATTATAATAAACCTGCGTACATTACATAAGGTAGCTGAAGCATCCTTCTCTCTGCCCTTTTATGATGTGCGACTGTGAATAGCCGAACGTGATATGTATAAGAAAATCTTAACCCATACACCAAAGCACAAAAGTCACAGATATATGTAAGCGAGTTGCACGTCTAAAATGGCAATGGTCGGGTCATATCCGTCACAGAGAAGATGATAGATCGAGCAAAGGAGTTTTGTTTTGGCGACCCCGTATAAGAAGACGAAGTGTGGGTAAACCAGCCAGCAGATGGCCGGACGATATTAAAAAGACTTTGGACCAGGAATGCCGCATCAAGATCTGAGTGGAAATCCTTCCAGAAGGCATACGTTCTGTCATGGATGTAAATATGCTGAGAAGAAGGAGAATAGCTTTGGTAATGTTTAAACAATGTACCAAGTAAAATGAACATAGGTACTCGTATTTAGAAAATGCTGCAATGGAGTATGTTCTGCCACTGCTTCTCCAATTTATTTTTGGAATTATTGACGTTAATCATTAATGAAAAAAGTTTATGAACTAATTGGTGATCCATAATTGATAGATTCTAGTCTAAATAATTTAACTTTGACTTTGGTTTACATAAAATTGGTATAGATACATGCGCGTATCCATCAGTTTTACATCTCATTGTGTAGCTGGTAAACACTCAATATTGCATACAATTTATGCCAGGGTAATTAAACGTATCATGTTAATTTTGTCCATACCACCGTGCTTAATATCGCGTGTTGTTATTTATTGCATTACATATTTTTATAAGTAGGTAGTATATACATAGTAGGTATAAATTTATTTCGATGCCGTGCTTGTATTTTTAAATATAAGCGCTCATAGGTGACATATGTATCTAATTCTTTACATCTAGTAAAAAAATAGTATCATTCAATAACATTTAAAAAGAAACGGCGGAGATGATGTACATATTGGTTTTATTTATAAAGTTAACATCGTGATTGATTATTCAAAATTGATTGTAAAACTTGATTTTATACTTAAACGAAATTGTTGTGTTTAGTTGTGGCAATAAACTTTGTTTGTAAAAAGATAAAAAGAAAATATGAATTAGAGGGCGGTAACACTTTTCAAATGTACATTTCCTACAACCTTTTGCCAACTAAAGGGTCACCAACAGACCTTTGAACAGGGAAACAGGCACAAGAAGGGCTATTTGTTCGAAAAAGTTGAGACAGCGGCCGTAAATCGCCGTTTTTTGGCTAAACAAATTCGGATATAAATTAGCCGAAGATTGACAAGGGTACGCGGCCGTTTAAGGCGCGCTTTTAAACTGATGTGTTTTCGTGTAACTGGGGAAGTGGGTATTGTATTATAGGATTAATACGTATAAATATGTAATTGTTTCTTATAATATCTCTTTGAAGTGTCCCATTGATGGGCAAATACTTCTTTTTTTATCAACAGATTTCTGATCAGAACAAGAAGTTGCCAATCCTTTTGATAACTGCCAATAAAAAATTATATTAAAAAAATGGCTTTCTGGCGTCAATTCTTGATGTAAAACCTTTTTATGTAATGAGAAATATGTACCTAATTGTCATAGACACTTGTATCAATGTGAACTTTGAAATAAACAATTTAACCGACAATTACACATGATATTTTCATATAATTTCATTTTCATCTACTCACAAATTGCGTGTTAAATGCATTTTTTTATTATTTACTCAATAAAAAGAAAATTAAACATAATATTTTAGTTTTATTAGTGCTAATACTAACTTTGTAGAAGTCTTCAGCCTGTTATTTCAAACCATTTCTTTAGTTATTTAAAAATTTCAATTGATACCAGGATACCGCGTTTGGGAATAGAAAACCTTGAAATCCGGGGAATGAAAAAAGAAATGAACCGAGATTGGATCTATCTATATATGAATCACATGAATCTGAGACGTTATCAACGTAAGCAGTATCTAAATCTATGCAAAACGGATTAATCACGCTCGCTCGTTTGGCAGTAGTCGTCGGGACTGCAGGCGGGTCCCTAAAGACGTGACGTCGCCGTCGCAGGTCACTCCGTTTAGACACTTTCTATCCAGGCACCAGTCTGATACGATTACGATTAACAATGATGATATTTCATGACATAAGTACTTATGACTAGAAAAGCGTATTATCTTAATAGTGAAACAAAGTGAACCTTAAGTATATGAAATCTATAATATTTTGTTTTATTATAATCAGTAATTATTATACAATGTTTTTAAAAATTAGCGGCTGTTGAATTTTTTTATGTAAGAGGGAGGCAAACAGGAGTAGAGCAAGCGGGTCACGTGATGTTAAGTGATCACCACCGCCTATAGACAACTGCAACAACAAACTGTCACAGAAGCGTTGCTGGCCTATGAAATGCCCCCGCCCTTCCCAAATGGGGAGGGCGGGGAAGTTGAATCAATGGATTCTAATATTTTGCCCTTGTTATTAAATATGTATATTTGTATTTATGTTCATAAAGATTTTAATTAGTATAAATTTACACAAATATTCAAACCATTGATTTTTGCAAAGCTCTTTTACTTGATGCCATTATTAAAAGCAACACTTCTCATTTTAAAATTGCAAATTCATAAAGTTGTGAATTCTAAAATAACATAATTGTTTTATATTATTTTAGAGTAAAGGCACTAGAAGCTTATTATGATGGATTTTTAATTTATATATAACAATGCAATAGTATACAATGACTCAATACATGACATAAAAATAAGGCAACTACCGTATTAACTTAGTTTGAGTCCTTTTCAATGAACCGAGAAAATATCAATATAGCAATTACCAGCAAATCGGGCGGAAATACCCAATTTGGCGTCATTATTGACCAAATTTTCCACATTACCGGAAAATTTACCATACAACGGCATCTAGTTAGTTCTGATGGCAACCCTTTGGGAGAATTACACATAATATTCTATTTAATGATACAAAGCATTGCCTCATTACATATTTTCAGAGCAATTGACCGTTCATGCGTTGAAAGAGTTTCAACTGGCTGGAATTATGAATGGTTCCGATTTCAAAATGATGTTTTTTCTTGGAGCTTTTATTTTTATACAATGGAGAAATTCAAATTGCCTACATTAATATTTAACGCTTACGAAATCAAAGGCAGATAATTTAAATTGTTCTTATCGTCGAACTTACCTTCAATGTAATCTGTTTACATTTGTCTTCAAGAAGTTGCACGAATTTTTTTAGATCAAAAAAAGGTAACCACAGTAAATTATATTTATAAAAAAGTTATAAATACGGTATGGTGTAAGGTACACTTATATTCAAGCACTGTTCTACATCACACGACAAATTTCCTCTTGAAAAATTATGCATGAAGCAATGTTATTCAATGAGGTGCACAAAATTCCCGCCTACCCTCAACATTTGAATTTTTAAGACATCCAATGTCTCGCCGTTCAAATTCATTACATCGTGTAAACCCCCCTTTTTGTTTAAACACAAAATCACAATAAACTTGCTCATGTAATGGTCTATGCCTCCTGCCTGTTTGTATTTTTAATCTGTGCTGGTTTATGGAATCTGTGAGGGGATGCGGGTGCCATAATGGATATATTCTATAATGCAAATTGGAATTTAGGTTGATAAATCGAATAAAGACTTTGTTTTCCTATTTATTTTGCGTATTTAAGAATTGTGTCGGCAAATGATGTATACATCCTAATGATTTTATCATGGCTGTCAGTCCGTCTGCGTATTAGTGTAATTTTTTGAGATTAATTCGGACATAGGAAAATAATTTCTTTGTATATTCCCTTCAAGTATCCTAACTTATTATTATTAATATTATTTAATAAAAAAAAAACATATGGACATTTAATATTTGTAATGTCAAAACAAGTAATGGCTTGCAGATATCATTATAAGAAAAAGAAAAAACATACACAAATATTTACTTACCTCTCCTGTAAGAAAATCTTCAACTTTTACAAAAAAAAAAAACACTCACTCGTCCTTCTTAAAAAATACATATATCCAACTAAAATTCTAATCGTAATTGCATTTGAAACAAAAATCATTTCTGGAATCGACTGCAGTCCTTGTCAAATATAAACTCAATTCCAAATCCAATCGGAGAGCAATATTTTTGTAAATTCATATGAATATCCAATTCCAATCTAGTCCTCGGAGGCTGACCGTCTTTAACCACTGAGACATTATCTCTGTAATTATGTGGGGACGGGATAACCTCTTTAATATTTACACAAGGGTGAAATATGTACGTAAATATGATCTGCATCAGTGATTTTCTTCTTGTTGTATCGGAATTTAAAAAGTATCAAATTACTGGTAAAATAAAATGTGATAATGTTGTCATTTGAAAAATTCGGATAAGTATAATCTTCGTATAGTTAAGTAATTCAGAGAAAAATCTTTTGTTTTGTAATTTATTGATGAATCTAAGGATCTTCGAAACTTCCACATTATTAAAATTATACAAATTATTGAATATCATTTTTTTTTATTGATTCTTGAAATCTATGTCATATTTATTTATCATTGGTCATAGCATCACGCGTACAAAACAAATGGAACAATTACGCTAATATTTTTTTATAGTGAGGAAAAGGTGCTTATGATAAAAATATTTGTCATTTCAAAATGAAAACATAACAAATGAAAATCCTTTCACAACAGAAAGCTACATTATTCAGGAGTACTATAATCTATATTTTTACGCCCAACCAAGTGGGCATGGGTTGACTATAAACAGACGTAATCGTCGAGTCACAAGACGATTCAAATCGCATTATCAAACACCATCCAAACAAATTACGAGCCCATCAATTAACCTGACTTCGGAATTCAAATTCTGACGTTTGATAAGTTTATTATCAAAATTAATAGCTATCTAATACTCAGGTAGCCCTTCCTGGGCCACTTCTGACCGAAACTAATCTCCCCTTAATTGCGTTAGCGACAACTTTGATCCTTCCCGGGGCTTCCCTCAGGATATGATCTAACAAGGAATTAGATTAAGTTATAGTTGGCTTCGCTAATAAAGGGAAAAAGTTGGAACCATAGCGCTGAAAGTTTGGATTATTGCGTTTGCAACTGTAAACTGGTTGCTAACGAATAAGTTTAGGTATTTATTTTTATTATATTATTGTAACGAAACGTACTCCTATTCAGAATAATAAATAAATAAAAAGAAATGTCGGGAACCCACGGACAATGACCAGGAATCCTAATAAATTCAGGCCATAACTCATCAATGTTCAAACATTCGACGCCTGAGATTTAGCAGAGATACAAGTGCATTAAAGGGAGTGTACAAGCGATAGTGCAGTGACTTTGGCAAACTATAAGAACAAGTAATTGTGTGGTGTATGTGCAATAAAATCGCATCAGTCTTCAGGCATTGTATTCCAAATCATCGGACCCAGAGACGGATTAACTCTGTCGGGGGCCCTAAGCAATACAATTTAGGGGCTCTTATTTACGGTTTTATTACTCTTGACTGACTGAAGGGAATCATAACATTATAAAAAAAACTAAGATATCACATTCTAACTTTATACTTATTACGAACGGAGTCACCTGTATTTACTTGCCATTTGCCCCAGAGCCAGTGCGGCTTGTTAACTCGTCTCATACATTATGAAGCTGTGTCAAATGTGTCTCCGCGAATATAGGGTGGTTGTGTTAAATTAATGCGTGTTAAAATCGACATTATAACAATGCGATATGTCGATGTGGTTAAAAGAGTTTTAACTGTTTTCAGCTTAGGCGAGCGCCAAAACTAATAGTAGTATGTAAATAAATCATAAATAATTGGCCATCTCATAAAAAAATTAAATTTCTTTCACAATTCCCTCGCCTTTATCTTGAGTAAATGTAAAACTGTTNNAATTTACTTTGTTAAAAAGTATGATACATTGAAGTTCGCGGAAAAGTTTAGTATAAGTATTAGGCAATTACAGTTATGTCAGAGTCCATATGATATGATGGAATGTCTGATATAAAAATAATTTTGATTGTAAATTTTCCTCAGAAGCCAACGGGAGCGTTCCATATTTGTTTTCTGAATATTTTAAGGTTACTTACATTCAAATTCTACATACTACTTACATATATTATAACTAGCCATTATTTGCCTTTGACATTAGAGAAAAGGCATCACAACAAAATCACCCTAAAAAAATTATGACATGTGAAAAAATATAAATATGATAAAATATCTTAAATTTACAGAAAAAGAACATCATGTATGTAGATAGAAGAGACAAAATAAAGGCACCGAATGTCCCGACGACCTCAGGGAGTCGCCGTGGGTTCCTTAACTACAGTCTATCTCCGGTCCAATATTTGCATGTGCACTATTCAAACGATGTTAACTGCTTTAGTTACTTCTTTGTTTCTGTTGGTTTATTTATTCTTTGCTTAGTTTTATAGTCTAGTTTATATTCTTTTTTGTACAGTTTAGCACAGTAATTTAATGAAATGATTGTTAGACCAGTCTCTTGGTTTCTCCATAGATCATAATTAGTAAGTAGGTCACTGTTGAAGGATTTTTACTTTTGTTTTTTTTTATATTTTTTTCTTTTTTATTATATTTCAGCAAATTATTCTCTACTCATGAAATTTGTTTTAGTTTTTATAACTCTATAGGGTTTTGACAAAATCTCAAACTTATGCTTAGCGTAAAGGTCAAGTCTTTTTCTCAAAAAAAATGTCTCATAATAGTACATCTATTATGATAATGATTAATAAAAATATCTTCCAGAAATCAAAGATAATTTGTCAAAATAAATTAGGCTAGTATTACGACAGTCGTAGCGGTTCAGAATTCGTCACAATGTAGTAAAATATTTACAAGGTTGGTACAGTGTTGCCAGTGGTAATGTTCACAACCTTCTGATACACGGCTAACGAATAGTGGAATTAGATACAATGTATTTCTATAGTATTTTTTTGGCAAAAATAGTTTGGTATTTTATTTAAGTATGTATTAGAAATACACACCAAGGATAAGTCTGCT
>JADGIL010060070.1:0-12195 GCA_020352625.1 Cactoblastis cactorum
TATATATATATTTTTGCTTTTAAAAATATATTTGAGTTTTGAAACATTTTACTTTTAAAGTATAAGATTTGTACTTGTGTATATATTATATGGAGACTCTTCTATAATTTCTTCAGTGGTACAATGCGAAGAGCCGCCCCAGATCCCGAACGGGCGCGTGTCGCTCCCGCAGAACACCACCGTTTTCGGTTCAGTGGCGGAGTACTCGTGCGCGCGAGGCTACCGGCTGCAGGGAGTGCACCGGATCGCATGTCTCGCCGCTGGTGTCTGGGACAATCTCGCCCCCCACTGCGTCGGTAAGCTTACTTACAGCACAGATCATGGCTTACAATTATACCATCTTTATATCTTTTTGGAAATTCCATCCCTATGGGGGTAAATTAGAGGACGAAAGTTTGTATGAAACATTTTTTTTCCTATGATGAATATGCTTAAAATTTTCTAAAAATATTATGGAGCTAAAATTATGAAATACGTATTTTCAAAATACGCGCGCGAAGAAGTAGGCAAAAGCTTGTTTAAATAATATTAGAAAAGAAGTATGTAGGTACTTCTGTAGTAGTAACTTCTTCTACTTCTTATGGAAAGAATGTACTCTCTGCCTAACCCTATAGAAAAAAAGCGTGATCATATGTACGTATATAAGTACCTACGTTACTTTCATATCCTAATAACTTTTCCAGCAGAGGAACGAAGCACAACGACAACAACCACGACTACGACCACCACAGCAGCTCCGACTACCACGCCCCCCGCCCCCAGCTCCACCACCCCCCGGCTGGTGCTGCCCAGCAGGCGGCCCTCCTCGCGTCCCTCCTCACCCACCCCTTTCGTGCCTCCGGAGAACAAACGAACGCGCCCGAAGACGACGACGGAACGAAGCACGACCAGAGCGTACGAACGGCCTCCGGAGAGGAAGGTGACGGCGAGCGATGCGCAGGAGTCGCCTACGAGCCACGTCCCGCATATAATCGTGGCAAGCCATCCTAGAGAAAACCAGGTAACTTAATTTACATTAAAATAATTGTCCTAGTATATGGTGGTAGCTTTCGTTACTATTAGGCAAAAAATTTAGGCGAAAATTGTTGAAACAAGAGGTTCACATTATCTATACTACAGTACTAATATTATAAAGAGACAAAGTTTGTAACTTAGATTGTTTGTTTGTTGTTTGCTAATCTTCGGAAATACACATCAAAAAATCACAGTCAGAAAGCTATAGGCTATAAGCATTTTAACGTCCAACGAAGTGGGCACGGTCGCTAGTGATATAATAACGACGAAATGCTTTGGTTCGAAACGATCCATTTTTAAATAGATTCGAATCATAAACAGATGAATCGTTCATAATGAATAAATAGAAAATCGAGTACTAAAAAAGATTTCAGTTTGCAGTCCCTATTATAAATTAATATTTGACTATATGTTATATCTGTTACTCGTGACTGTTAATGATTTGAATATGGAAGGGTTGTTTACTAGTAATAGGGAAAATTGGAATAAGTTTTTAAAAGATGAATATTCTAAGGGTTTTGAGAAATTATATAAGTAAGCAGTCGCAAAATAGTCATTGTCATTGATTGTTATATGCTTGTATATAAATATATAGCATTAATGAAATTTGTGTCCGTAGATAGTTTTGTCATAAATATTTACTAATATAAATAGTATATATTGTAACATAATTGTTATAAATAGTAACTAATTTGACCAATAAATACTTAGTTGTATAATGTTAATTTTGAATCCGTAGTATTCTAAGCTAACGTCAAATTTGAATTTCGAATATGCAGATACTCGGGAGCGGCAACAATATCCGAGCAGAGCAGACTCCTCGCGTCAACGTCCCGTTGTCTGTGGACGGCGAAAGGCGGGAAACTGTTGGCGCCAGGTTGAATCTGGGCGCTGTGGTAGCTCTCGGAGCATTCGGCGCTCTTGTTTTCTTAGTGGCCATTATCACCACCATTGTTATACTCGTGAGGAGGTAAGTTTATTTTACGAAAATTTTTATATTTGGTCTAATATAACAGATCAATTTTCGAAAAAAAATTGGTACTTCAATTTATTTTCAGAAATTGCTGTGGTTGCTTTAAATGCTTTTTTTTACTGCGTATATCGTTTGAATAACCTATTTTTCAAATTAAATTTAGTGCAAAATACGTACTTATCGTGTTTTAGGCTATATACAAATATTTTCGGTCTTTTATTGTTTCATTTCAGCCCCTATTGGTATGACGTGTACCTTAAAATATAAATGCTTCTGAACCTTCGTCTTCTTTCAACAATCAACTATTTTATCTAACTTTCTTCTTTCTTTGTAATTCGAAAGTAGCTACAAAGGACGGCAATTGTTTTAGGCCATATTGTGTCGTGTATCTTGTCAGGATTATCAAATACAGTCCCGTTATCGACATTTAACATGCATCATACAGAATTAATTCGGCCACCAACTGCGTTCAGCATATGAAATTTTAAAAATTAAATCCGCAATGTTGGCTCAGTGGTGAGCAGAAGCAACCGCCGGCAGCCGTCCGCGAGCTGCCGTCGCGGTGGTACACCCTCCTCGCCCTGCCCTTTCCGGACCAGCAGGTCGGCAGGCGGGAATTCGTCAGGGCCCATCGACACACACATCGCGCTGGACACTTCTCCAATCCTTTATAGCGTGCGTTTATATTTTAAGGTACAGCGCGTTGACATGGTGGCTGATAAGGAAAAGTCTTAGTGGCCAGCACTATAACCATAGACAAATAAATTCTAAACTTAATATTTTTGTTTGACAACATTGTAGGTCCAATAAGAACTGCACTTTAGGCAAAAGAATTCTGCTTACAGCCTTTTGCCTCACTAGCATCTAGGTAAACGAGTTGTAACTTCGACGTAATGATAATTGATTACCATACCATCGATATCTGTGTAGGATTCTATCGTAGCCACCGTGTCAGGCAGCGCAGCACTCACCGCACGAACGAGCACGCGGACGTCTACGGCTCTAGGCACAACTTATTTTTATACAGCACGGCACTAGAGTTACGTCAATTTATACCGGTTTACATAAATATCTACTATTACATTTTTAAAAAGAAATACTGCATGAATAAAACCACGCTTATACACGGAATCCACTACACGTCTTTCACAATGGCCGAAAATATTATCTACTGTAGAAAAATTTCGTCATAATTTTGATACTAAACCAGCACTACCACTCACCTTTTACAAACAGCAACAGCAAAAAACCAGTAACGCATGAGCAAAAAAATACGCTGAGTATATAGCCCTCATAGTTCAAAGTTATGAGTTAAATACTTAATCTTCCAATATTTTCGAAATTAAATAAACATATTGTTGTTTTGGTCAACAGAAAACATCACGACGGCAAGCGGTATCGTCATCACGTGTCGCCCGACTGCAACACCGTAGCGTCCCTGGACTCCTCGTCATCAGAGTCCCGCAGCGGCCTCAACAGGTATTACCGGCAGGCCTGGGAGGAGCTACACGAGGCAGCGGGCGGCAAACACGGCCATAGGAGACACGACAGAGAGGCGCCAAAAGACGGCTCGGAACTGGTGGTCTCTGACGTCTACCCCGCTCCCCACGGCCGGGACAAGCGGCGTCACCACCACCACCATCACCACCGCGACCAGAGACACCCAGATTGGCATTCGCCTCATCGTCCCCACCATAATCATAAGCCTAGGTATTAGTGTAGACGTAGCTTTATTTATCAACATTTCGAATCGGCTATTTGTTACAGGGTCAATGTCATGTTATTTTTCGAAAACGTTCCTTTGCACGTGATTTTCATAAATTAAGATCACGCCATGATAGAAATCCCCGCAGTCGAGGCGCTATATGCCCCACAGTAGAAATTAAATCATTAATCTAATTTAGTTCATTACATTTCCGCGTGACTTTGTTGGCACTGACGGTATAACTTTAAATAAATTATTTTGGTCCTTCATATTACAATACCTAATGAAAGTTAAATTTCCCGTTATACCTTTAGTTTACAAATTAAATACTTAAATATATAATTTTATAATATAGTTGTGTCCCTATGAAACTGAACCAAATAACTTGCAGGTTTTCATTGTTCTTTGTTGATTTAATTGTTTATAAGGCTTTTATATTATACTCTCCATGTTATACCACAGATTATTTATACAATAAATAGATATGAAGTTATTAAAATGAACTACCCCAATGTAGAATTATAGTATTATATTTTAATAAAATAATTAGTTGGAAATAACTTTAGGTTGCTACAGTATTTTATATAACTATTTACTTTGATTAATTTTATTTAGGAATCTTTTGCTTTGCTATGATTACCTTGATCTTTTCTTAGTTTTTTCTTGCATGATAAAGGACCGATACAGATTTTTTTGTTTAAAATATTATGTAGTACTTAAGCAAATATGAAATTTATTGTACATAATTATAATTTTAAGATTAGATTGAAGTTAATCATTGTTCTCGCTCTAATTTTCACGCCTGATGTGTAATAACTGAACCTATTTTGTTAAAATGTAAGTTAATATGAACTGTGAAATTACTACACTATATAATACTTGCATCCTTGCTGTACAAGGTAACTTTGGAAATATCCATTTTTTTGAAAGATCCACAATTCTCTATTTATTTTTATTATAGTTTGCATGAAAAATTAAAAATTACTATTTATTATGGTTTGTCTATGGCTTCTAGAAATGCTCTTTTAATAGAATATTATGAAAAAGACCCTGTTACGCGTATAAGAAATAGAAATATATAAGATTCTTATTAAACCATAAAAGTTCTTGTAATCTGAGGCTCTAAAAAGTGGTAATGTGCTAAAGTATAATGAATTTTGAAAGACCACTTTTAAGTCAGAGAAAGAGAACACTTATGTGCTAGGTACGATATATTAACTCGTCATGTACCTAAATGAAATTTTAAAGACATTCCATTAACATATTTAATAATTAAAGAAGGCGGCCACAACTATCTAGACTCACTGGACGAGCAATCTATTTGGCGCCCAATAAAAATTAAACTACTAATCATTGAATGAATATGCTTTTTTAAAATAATATTGCTCTCTCATTATGACAGTTGCTCATAATTATTAAGACTAGCTCCCAGTTACAAATAACGCTCAATATTACGACGATTTAAATGTCTATGCTCATCTACACATTATGGTACAAAGTAATTATAAAATTGTATTGCTCGTAATCAGTACAAGTCATTTTATCGGCGAGTACGTTGGTTTGAATCGTAAATATGTGCCATTACAGAGGCAGACATACTTTAAAAGTAAGAAATTCATAGTTATATTGCAAATAAGGTATTTGACGAGAATAAAAATATTGTTTCATACCTACTTGTTTGTCTACAAGTAAACTGATTGTGGTTGTAATTTAGCCGACAATTTATATTAAAACATGAAGTGATGTTTAATTTGAAATTAAAACTTAATGTTGTATCACGTGACTTACAAACATATGGAATCTTAATTGACGTCATCTGCCGTTACACACTTATATAATAACAAATATCAATAAATAAATGACATACGTCAATAAACATCAGTCAGAATTTTGCTGCCTCAGAGTTCCATTTTTTTATTACATTGATTCTTACATTGTCAACTGTTAAGATTTGACAGTGACAGTTTTAGCTTTTAGCTATTGGATCTTTGTTTACCTGCAGATACGTCAAAGACGTCATAATCAAGTGACTGTGCGGATTCCCGGCTTTTTAATAATTAAACTTTGATGGCCTTTATTATAGTGAATAAAGAATTTGATAAAGATTTAATCGAAATATGGATATATTACATGAGTAATTTGAGACAGTTTTTAAATCTTGTCAAATACCATATTGAAATCAAGATTATCGCTCGAACATATAAATCTAATCTTAAGATATTGGCCACAATATGTTAACTAAAACTGGCAAGAATATTATAAATATAATATTCTACTTTCAGAAATTATATTTACATACCGGCTTTAGTTAACCAATTTAAACAGTAGTGAATTACCTAATATTATATATGTCGCCCGCGAAACTGTAATTTACAATTTTTAAATGTATTGTGAAAATTAGGTAATTAATTGTAGGTTTTTATTTTTCAATAAACATAAGCCTTGGGTTTTATATTCATTATTTGCGTGGAATATTTCAAAAATTTATCAATTTTTGTTTGATGTTATTATTAAATGGATCATGTTTTGTTTGTCTTTTTATTGTAGATAGTAAAAATGTGTCGGACAATTCAGAAACGTAGTACCAAGAACTTATGAGCAGAGCAAAATTTGAATTGCCTGCAAAATTTTATAACCAGTCTGAACTGAATGATCCTAGGGATTGACCATTTTGATCATATCTTATACTATAAATCCACTAGATGGTGACATATGTACTTCCAGTGTAGATACGTATTTATGTCTAATATGATATTTATAAAGTTGTTTTCGCGGGCAACAGTGCGTAATAATAAAAATATATTTTTATTGTTTATTACAACTACATATTTGTGGAACGAGTGAGCATGTAAATAATGTGAACAATTTATTGGTGAGTGAAATAGTGTCAAATTTAACGCATCAATGTTTACTAGAATTAAATTTGTGATAATTATAAGTAGTTTGTTTCATTTATCAGTTTATTTTTTGAAGAATCATCCTACTACTACTATACAAAGATACCCTCTATGGAAAATGTTTAGGTAGTTAGGTGATTTTCTGACATACTGTGGATTGCAAACCGCTTCGTAAAACCACAATGCGATTATGAGATTAGCTGATATGATAGAGAATATAAAACAAGCTTTATTTTCAGGCGCATTGCAATTATTGAAGCAAAAGCTATTTTATTGACATTTTGAAGATCATTTTGTCCTATTTAGTCCATCATCATCATCATATATATTAAAACGCTAAGGGTTAGATGTTTGACTCCCTTTTTAGACAAAAAATTCACAATTAAGTACTTCACCTATAAGCATATCTAAAAAAAATTGTTGTTTTGTAAATTAATTACCCTTTTTATTTTATTTAGTTATAATATTCTACTAGATATGAGATTGCAGCACTGTATGGCTGTGCAAAGAAAAATAGTATGTCCTACGTCCTAAGCAAACGACAGAAATAAAACTAATTTCTTTCACTTGCAACACTAACTGCAAATGTCTCTTATTTATTTAAAATTTGCGCAGAGTCCGTATGCTTTTGCAAATTTATTCTATGTTAAAATGCGGAAGACTATCCATAGCCATAAAAGAAAAATTATTTATAATGGGTTGAAGTATTAAAAAGTTTGAAGATTTACACAATATTACGCTTTATAACATTATCAACATAGTTGTCAGTATGACTAGTAGGTATCATATAGTAAGTTTAACGGAATTTGGCTCATTTTGTAAATTGAATTTTTTTTACTAATATAAATAAATGATAAATATAGGGACAAATCAAACCGATTAGGCAATATAGTATAGCAAAAACGGGCTGAAACAGAACTTAAAAATATTAAATATTAACAATGGCAGCACACAAAAGATGGCCATATAAACAATAGTGGCGCCCCTATTAATTTCTCTACTTTCTTGCCTCAGTGTAATCATATTAAATTCTTAAATCGATCTATTTTCGGCTAGGTCCAAGTATCATAACTATCTGTAACATATATGATACTTAGTCCTAGATTTTTGGGTTTGTGGCAGATACCAAAGAATACTATTCATATACACTATTTATTCTATACTCAAAGCTTTGTGGCAAAAGGAACGTTAATGTCATACGATGTTAAATGTCAATCAACTAAAAACTGTCAAAATAAATGTCTTATTAAATTATCCTACCAAATTAGATGTCCCCATGACTACTACTAAACACGTTTTCGAATTGATTGCTTTTGTATTACCTAGTATTGTAGTATCTTTTTGGTTTGTACTATGTTATATTTATAGTGTAGTATAGTACATCTGTAGTGTAGTATAAAATAACTATTTATTAGTGTAGTAATAAACTATAGAGACATGAAAATAGTGTTTTGATGTTCAGATTTATATTTTCCGTAAATATGGCCTAGATTTATACTACAAATTCATTTTAGGAACTAATATTTAATAAATTAGTGATTTAATGAATCCGCAGTCTTCAAAATCAGTGCCTATAACAAAATCCTCGCAGAAAATGAATAATTTAAGTTTGCCAGAAGATTGCGCGAAACAATGGGAAATCTTGCTGCTTTTGATTTCTTCGGAGGAAAAGAAAATTGACCGGACTACGGAGAAAGAAATCGATACCATAAACTACTTCTATAGGAATGAAGGCGTAAGGTGAGGTCTAATTACATGTGTAAAAACTAAGTACGCACACAGGAGATCGAGAGGGAGTATCGATTAATTGAATAAATTTTTATTATTTTTATATCTTATTTCAGTAATATTTTTCAGAATAAAAAAGACATTATTCCCAGATCACAGACACAAACAAGTCTTTTTTTGGCGGGAAAAATATCATAGATTTTTCATTAAATTATTTCACAATTTACTGACTTGACTTTTCCGTCCTAAAAAGTGATTTTAATTCTATCTTATGGAAATTCATAAAGTGTTCTAAAATATATATTATGATCTATATCTATGCATATAATAAAACAGTAAAAATATTTTGTCTGTACATTTATTATTTTTGACTGAAATGGACAAACACTAAAAAAGAATAATAGAATGCAAAATTATTTTTTTTGAATTTTTTGTCTGTCTGTATGTATGATCATGTTCTCCAAAAGTACTGAATTGATTTACTTAAAACTTTCACCAGTTGCTTTAACTCAGAAAAGTATTTAAAGTTTGTTTTATCAAAATCGTTTTACTAAAAAAGGTATAGTCATTATGAATTCTCAAGCTAATCTCTGAAAGTGCTGAACCAATTTAATTAAAACTTTCACCAATTGCTTTATTTAACTCAGAAAAGGGTTTAAAGTTTGTTTTATCAAAATCGGTTTAAAAAAAAAATTATCGTCATTTGAATGAATTCTCAAGCTAAGCTCCGAAAGTGCTGAACCGATTTGCTTAAAACTTTCACCAATTGTTTGTTTTAACTCAGAATATGATTTAAAGACTGTTTCATCAATAACCGTTCATTAAAAAAAAATCCGTCATTTGAATTACCTCAAGGCATAACTACCATTAAATCCGAATTTGAAATGATTTGGATTTTGATTTATTTCACATACATTATACATTCAGTCGAAATTTACGCGGACGAAGTCGCGGGCAACAGCTAGTATACAGTAAAAAATAAATACTGTCACGTTTAAACTGCGGCCAAATGCTTGACTATTAGCATAAAAAAGAACTCAAACTAATACAATTTCCACTAGCCATATAAAGATGAAAATAACTGGTATGTCTGTATGTCACAGGTGTAAAACTGTAGCTAAGTTTGGCTGTGTCAAAATGCCCACATTGCTAGCTGTTAAATTAACTAAAGTTTCTTAGTTATCACTTGCTTGAAGTTCTTTGTCTGTATTAATGACCTCTGTGGTGTAACGGTTAACGTGCTTGACCGATACTCAGGAGGTCTCGGGTTCGATCCCCGGACCGGTCATGATGGAAAATTACCTTTTTCTGATTGGCCTGCGACTTGGATGTTTATCTTTATATGTATTTATTATAAAATATATTATAGTTGAGTTAGCATCCCATTATACAAGTCTCGAACTTAGTTTGGGGCTAACTCAATTTGTTTGATTTGTCCCTATATATTTATTTATATATATATACATAATGTTTTCTCGTGACATCTTTTATGTACACAATATTATTAATTTTTCCAGAAAATTATTCTTCTGACTATAATTAACATCTATAAGTATACATATAATAAAATGGTAATGAGGTTTGTCTGTGCAAGGGAGATATTTAAGAAAAATATATCTAGGGGCTCTTTAAAGGGCCTATAGAAGCCAAAACCATTGTTTTTAGAATTTATGTCTGCCTGTCTATCTGTCTGTATGAATGTTTGTACACGCATCAAACAAATACTACCGAACGGATCTGGATGAAATTTGGCATAGCGATGGACGATGACCTGGAATAAAAGATAGGCTACTGTTATCGCGGAAAAATGTACGGTTCCCGAGGGATATAATTTATTGTAGTAGTACTAAATAATCTACGCGGACGAATTCGCGGGAATTAGCTAGTAACAAATAAATAATTAGCGTGATTCAATGACCAAGGAAAATAGAGATTCGTATGACGGAGATTTACCATCAATACCCAGTTAAAATATTTTCCGTTTTAACCTGAGAATAAAACCTGTAACCTTCTGAGCAGCAGAAAGCTATTTTAATCAATACTCATTACTATTGGGTTACAGTATATAACAGATTTTTTTTAAAATAAAATGTATAAACTAATAAACCGTTCCTCATTCTTGTTCTTTCAGTAAGTGCATCCTGTTTATTCCATACTAAGTGGTTTTACTGTGTTGTGTCTCCCCGGTAATGTATAGACGTGAATCTATTACAGTGAGTTATTTGCAATGGTCGGAAAATAGGAATTTATTTTGTATACGTCTAAAAAGTCACGCTGCGACTTTGATGGAAAGTGGTAACCGTGGCTTGCTACATCGAGAGACGTACATTACAACTGCAATTTGTTGATTGGGCCTTCTACTCTCTCTCTTTCTCTTAATAATTAAAGATGACGGGCTAGTAATATCGAAGGAAGAACAGTGGGCGCTGGTAAAAACAAAACGTCGTTACTATCGCGAACGCTAATAGTCTCTATTTTAATGGGGGAAAGCTACTCTAAAAGTCGAAAAGAGATCAAATCATTTGTCGACATAAAAACAAAAAAAAAAAACTAACAATGTTACATTCTATGTTTAAATCGATAAAAAACATCACTAGCCTGTCGAAAGTAAAACGCTCCCGAATTCAAAATTCGAAAAAGGACAACGTGTTTAAAAAAAGAACGGTAGGTCATGCACCAACACTGTGGGAACAGGTTGTCGGGCGACGCCAAACCATAGATCTTTTTGGAGGGTAGAAGAGGCGGGTGTTTTTATTTTTTAACGCATGGGTAACTGGCCAGTGAGTTCCGCATAGTGATATATTAGTTTTTTTTTTATATAAAAAACTCTTTTTATTACCAATCTGGCATCATTCATTGCATGAATTTATAAAATAATATTTAATTCTCCTTTCATCTATATGTCACACATTTGTGGAAATCTATTTTATCTATGGTTTACAGTATAACATAAGAATCTAAATGCTAAAGTGATGGTCATATTATTAAGAGAGAAAAAAAATGCGAGCCTGTATAATTAATTATTGCTTATTGGTATTAATCCAAGTGACTTCATATTTTTTGTTTTACATACATATAAAATTAATAGATTACCACGTACGACCACACTGTGGAACGAACTGCCTGCAGCGGTATTTCCGGACCAATACGACATCGGAGCCTTCAAACAAAGAGCGTATAAAAAGGCTGGCAACGCTCCTGTGACCTCCCGAGTGTTGCAGGTGTCTATGGGCGGTGGTGATTACTTAACATCACGTGACCCGCCTGCTCGTTTGCCTCCCTCTGTCATAAAAAAATATGATTCTCACAACAAATCTAATAAAAGTTAGCTCTACATTACCGAGCTTATCCGAAGATGCACGAAGTGAAGTCGCGTGCGCCACACGGACCCGACCTTACCCGAACAATTCCGAAGATTCCCGAACACTAACAAACACAAAAGGGTAACGGGTTTTTTGTAGACCCTCAATTAGTATGTACGTGATAATGAAAGTAGTTTGTTTCATAAATAAAAATTGTGTACAGGTTAACGCATGTTTTATAGGGCGTTCCAAAATACTGGTAGTCTGTAGCTAAATCAAAATATTTATTTAGAAATTAGACCTTCACAGGGACTTTTTCACGTCATTAATTAATAAAAATTTAAATCTTAATCAAGTTTTAGACTAACAGCATTTCGGAACGACCACAGTTAAGAAGAAATGTCGAAAGAAACTCTACCATTTTTGCCCCTATTATTAAGATTTTTTTATGAAAGATGCCTCCCATACGAGCAGGCGGGTCACGTGATGTTAAGTGACCTATTATGCAAGAAGGACTTGATATAAATTATTATTAGATAATGACGTCAAAATATGCCTTGAACGTCAAGTTTTTTT
>JADGIL010060106.1:0-16341 GCA_020352625.1 Cactoblastis cactorum
TTTATTTTCCCTAACTGTATATATTAAAATATTTCATGAACACGTGTTAAGTTAAAATTTATATGTTTTTGTTTGAGAATATATAAATCTATCTTTATTAAAAGGTATTAACTTATATTTTAAGACAAACTATAAATATCTTGTAAGAAAACTTCTAATAATATTACCGATTTAATAAACTCTAAACATCATATATTTTTTTATGAATTTACATTAAAGTTATAATTATGTTTTGGTGACTGTATACACAAATAAATCAAAAATCATTGTACAACAATAAAGTATGCACTTATTGCTTAGTAAGAAGATTATCTTATTTTTTTGAATAAAAATAATATTGCTCATGTTTGTTAAATAATCTTTTTAAAAATTTAAATTTATATATTGCAAAAGATTTATTGTTTAAGATAGAATTTATATCTTAATATAATTAGTCTAATATAACTATTTTAATTATTATATCTATTTTTATCTCGAAATAGAATAATATATTAGTAATATTAGTTATTTAAAAGCTAGTGTAATTAAATCTTTTAAAATGTCAAAATATGATGCTAAATAACATTTGTAGTGGTTTTCCGAGGGTTATGAGTTGAACAAAATGTATTTTAAAATAAAGGATTTTATGTTTTGTTCTATAAACTTCCTGTTCGTTTAGACATGGAAATTTTTATTCAAAAAAAATATATAAAAAATAAATTTGAAAATTAAGGTTTCAAACCCATGTCTTAAAGATTATATTATTAAAACATAACAGTAGTAAATCATAAAATTAAGAAATTATAATCATAATGGTCATTATTATACGTAAAATTAATAAAATTTTGTTTTTAAGAAAAAATTATTTAAAATAAATTACTTAAATAGTTTAGGTTATTTTTATAAAAATTATATAATTAAAATGTTTTTCAATCAAAAATATTAAAAAATTAACAAAAACCCTAATTACGGCAAAAATAAATAAATCAGACTTTGCTAACAAAAACAAAATTTAATAGAGATTTAAATCATTCAGAATAGAATTTTCAGAATTGAAAAGTGAAAAGCGGCGCAGTAAAAAAAATCAGCAAAAAATTAATTACTTATAAATAAATTTATTGTAACAAAAAATTAAATTGTTGTATTTTGAGTGTATAACAAAAAAATATTTGATATTCTTAAATCAATATTCAAAAGTTTTGGTATAGTTAAAAAATTTTATTGAACTGAAGGGTTAGTGGGAAGCAAATATAAGAAGTATTTGCTTTAAATATAGTCTAGAATAATCATAAATAACCTTAGATAAAGAGGAATTCATTTTTTAAAAAATTATAATATATATTTAAAAAACTCATATGATTACAAATTAAAAAATACATTTTCAGAAGATTCAAAACTGATTTTTAGGGCTAAATTTTTTTTTTCATTTAAAAATAAAAAAAGACAAAAATACTTTTAACAATTTGTCAGTTAAAAACATGAATAATTCTAATAGTGTAACAATATAAACTTCTGATCGAAAAAAAAATAATTAAATTATTTATTTAAAGTTGTGAAAAAAATGAAAAAAATTTTAATGTAAAACTTTTAAAATTACAGTATGAAAATAAAAGATATTGAAATTTGTATAATAAAAATATACTAAAATTTTTATATAAAAATGAAAATAATTATTTATTATATAGTGATTAAAAGCGATGATAAAATTTCTATTCAAAAAAAATATTTATGAGTTTATATATTGATTTAAATGTTTATATTGTCTATATTCAAATTTAACAAATTTTGAAATAACAAAAAATAGATGTTTACCTTTTTGATTAAATTGGTATTATTAGCATAAAACATTTTGTATTTTTATTTAATTTATCATGTTAATTTTTTAACATTATAAAAATATTATCAATTATCTTATTTTTATGCAATAAAAAATAAATCGTATTTTTATTTTTTAAATATCTGGTTCGTTTTAAATTTAAAATTTTCAGAAAATCTTTGATTTGATAAAATTTTTTAATCTATGTATGGAAATTTGAAATATTATTATATCAAAAATAAAGACGAATTCGAAAATGTAAGAGTTGGATATCTGGATATACATGGAATTTAAAACAAAATTTATCATGTAAAAAATATTATAGAAATGCAAAATGCTGTACTTTCTTTGCATAAGTGAAACTTGGCTGCGTTAATGTAATAAATAAATTTAAATTATATTGAAAGAAAAAAAAATACAAAAAAATTCAAAGAATAAATCAAAAATGGTCTATTTCTCATGAAATCAAGCTTTATAGTCTGCACCATTTAAATTCTTATTTAAAAAGTAAAAACAAAAATGCTTCGCGTTGTAACAATGTTGTAGTAATAAGCATTTATATTCCGGTATATAGATTTAAAGAAGAAATTAGTGTTAAGACTAATTTTATAGACAAATATAAAAAAGAAAAAATAGGTGTTCTAGAAGATTTTGATGCAGAAAAAAAAGCTATTATAAATAGAAGTAACTTTGTAAAAAATTAATTTTAACTTTTATTTATATAAATATAAGATTGAAGAATCAAATTATATGTCTGCCACAATGGAGATCTACTATAGACTATGTCTTTAGAAAAAGTAAATTAGCAGCGAATAAAATATCAGAATATTATATGATCAGTGTTCACTTGTTATTAATATGCTGATTTAATGTAATCAGTTTCAAAAAATAAATTTTTAAAGTGAAACGCTTAGATTAAAAAATAAAAGAAAAATACATAGAAAAGTCTAAAATTAATTTATATACAAATTTTAGTGTTTTTAATTTAAAAATGGATTATTTATAGAAACAAAATTTACAAGAAAAAAATTAGTTTGATTTAAAAATTTTATAACCTGACATCTGATCACATAAAAAACATCAATAAAAACTTTAAAAATAAAAAAAATATTATAAGAAGGAAGATATCTTTTAAACTTAAAAAATTGAAATATAATATCAAACAAAGTCTTATATAATAAAGATTAAGAAATTAAAAAAGAAATGACTAAAAAATATGACAGTAAAAATGTTCTTAATATGCTTAGCTCATTTAAAAATTTTGTAAGTTTAATTGATTGAATTAATATTTAAATAAACTTGTACAAGAACAACTCTAATGCTCCTTTAAGAGGTATAGTTAATTATATAGGTAAGCATTAGTTAATTGTTTTTAAATCAATAGAAAAGTATGTATAGAAAAAGAAATTTCTACCTTTCTTGATAAATGAATCTTTTAATGAAATAAAAATTTTAAAAAATAATGTTACACCATATAATCATAATATTTTTGAATTTTTGGTCTTATGGAATCGAAATTTATTCTGTACATGTTTAATAAATGTATTGAAAAAGAAGAAATTTCAGAAAATTGTAGAAAAACTGTTTACTATTCATATTAGTTAAATGAAAAAACTGATTTCGCTCGATATCATTAATCCATTCATATAAAAAGATTATTGTAAAAAGATTTTAAAGAAAAATGAAAAGGGAATTTAAGTTTTCTGAATTTCATTATGGGTTTATATAAGGTAAAAATACAATGCATCAAAATTAAAATTTAATTTAAGAAATAAGAAAAAAACAACTGAAGTAATAAAAATTTAATTATTTTTATAAACGTAAAAAAGTATTTGATACTGAGATCAAAAAATTTATATTATAAAATCAAAAAAATATCCAATTTAAAAAAGTAAATATGGTTGATAAAATTACTATTCGAAGGAAAAATTACACAAACGAACTTAATAAAAGCAAAATTCTTAATAAAAATTATTTGAATATAGGCTTTACCGAGCTTCAATCCTCGGTCTTTTTTTGTATAACTTAATTGAGAAAATTTCGAGCTTTTATCCAAAGTAAAAACAATCACAATATTTAAAATATACCATTTTTATATGCAGGCAATATATGTATTGTATCTAAAAATAAAAGATTAGCTTTTTTAACATAAAAAACTGCTATGAATTATGCTAGAATTCTGAATTTATAGTACAAAATACAAAATCAGCATTTTTATTCAAAAGAGAATTTTGTTTTACATGAAATGTACAACAAATATCTAGATTTGAAGAATATATACATTTGTGAATATAAACAATATAAAAAGGATTCGACACAGAAAAACAGTTTGAAAGTAACAAGAAAATATTTTATATAAAATAAAGACATTTAAAAAAGCTAAAGTTTGAAATCCAAAAAATATAATTCTTAAAGCCCTTATTGCCATTGCAAAAGCTTTTTATTTTTTCATCACGAAAATGAATTAAAATTTGCTACTTTTTA
The DNA here is from genome assembly GCA_020352625.1 of Cactoblastis cactorum. Lineage (NCBI taxonomy): Eukaryota > Metazoa > Arthropoda > Insecta > Lepidoptera > Pyralidae > Cactoblastis > Cactoblastis cactorum. The sequence continues at coordinate 4,280 of JADGIL010060106.1, forward strand.
AAACACTGATGAAAAATATATAAATTAAAAATTTTTATTCTAAAATTGGCACTAGTATTTTCAAAAAATGCCAATAATCAAAAATACTTAAATTTACTGTGTTCTGTGAAGTTTTAATTTACCTAACTATAGGTTTTACATAAAAAGAATCACAATCCTTTTTTTTATTCTTCCTTCTTTAAACATTATAAGTAATTTTTATTTGTTTATATATTCTGTAATGATTGAAATAATTATTAAATATCTTACGACGAACTGAATGTTCTAAAATAAAATAAATCATTAAGATAAATCACTAAAATATTTAAAAGTATATTCAAAGACAGAAATATTTTTTAAAAATCATATTAATTGACTCATAAAAAACAAAAAGCATAAAAAACAGATCCATTTCAATAATTTATATGAGTGTTCAAATAAACATGTGTGGATACTAAAAAGAAAAAAACATTTCTTTAGAAGAATATTAAAATTGTTACAAAAGACCAAGAAAAATAAAATAATTCTTCGATATAAAACTAATAGGATTTATATGAAAAAAGATAATAATGAGGATTTACTTATTGTTAAGGGGATATTATACAGATATTTTAAAATTAATATAAATAATAAAATCAAAGAATTTTATAGGAAGCAAAAATTTATATTTCAACGTCTCAGAAAAAAAGTTTTTTTCGAAATTAACTGTTTTTTGCGTTTTTTACGTAATACAATAAAAAATAAAATTTTTTGTTTTTAATATATTAGTCTATATGTTTATTATATCTCTAGTATTATAAAAAATTGTTTTTAACTTAGATAAATATTATTTAGACACTTATTTGCAAGTTTTTTTTATATTAAAAATATTTTAACCGAATTATATAACTGTGTTCATTCGATATAGATAAAAAATAAATTTATCATATAAATACAAGAATACCATTTTAATTTTTTTTTAGATTTTATTAATTAATTTGGTTGTATTTTTAGTTCGAGGATTAAAATTAATACTGTAGGAAATATCTAAAGAATATTTTCTAAAGAGATTATTGTTTTAATATTTATTGTTAAACTTAAAATCTATTCTTATTTTAATTTAAAAGCATTAAATAACGACAAATTCTATATTGTTTTTAGAATTTTATGTTAGGTCTAAAAATAAAAATCTTATATTAATATATAAATATATTTTTTCTAACAAGAAAATTATAGCAGCACTGTAAATCACTTTTGATTTTTTATACTTTTTTTCAAAAAATAACTGTTATTATTAGTTTAATTTGAAAATTTTTTAAAAGTTTTTTTTGTTTTCAAAATTTAACATCCAAAACTGAAAATTAACATTAAAATCAAAAAATATAGTAATATTATGAGATACGGTCATTTAAACTCACTCATGACATTTATTTATTTTATTTCAAAAAGGTTTAATAGCGAGATTTGTAAATTTATAATTTATTCTTTCTAAAATGGGAATAAATGTAAGAAATATACTAAATTTAAGATTTAATGCCTAAAAAGTCATTGAAATAATTCTTCAAAAATGTCATTCCGATTTAATAATTATTTTTTATCTGAAATTAGAATCAGTTTTATGAAAAATTGTATCCGATTCACGTCAATTCATATACAGATGTAACGAATGAAGTAAAATTAGAATTTTTAAGAGAAAATCGAGAAATTAATCGTAAAAAATAAATTAACAAAAAAAGAATCAAATATTTTAACTATCCTTTTATTAGTGAATAGAAATACAATTACCAAGTTTTTATAAAAATAAAAATAAATGTTTTTGATATTTTTATAAATAACAATTATGTTAATTGTAAGATAATTTGGTAAAATAAAACATAAATTTTCCAATAAAATTTATATATTTTTTATTAATGTTTTATCTTAATAGATTATTTAATGAGGTATGTATTTTATTTTATTTAGCTTGAATCTTTTATCTTGTTTAATTATTTCATAGGTATATATATTCTTTTCACTTTAATTTTATTATAATATTTTAATTTTGAAAAAAATAAAAATATAATTTTTTTGTTTTAGTTTATATCTTATGGAATATAACATACGTTTATTTTACATATAAAAAGTGGAATAGAAAAATATTTTGATATGTTATTTTTTGATTTTATATATCAAAAATGAAAAAGGAAAATGTTTATGAATATTATGAACTGTTAATACAAAAAAAATGAAAATAAAAAAGACTCAAGATAAGATATCTAGATGTAAACTGGATAAAGGAAAGGGGAACTATTTAAAAATTTACTGCTAGCTAATAACTAAATTTTTTAATTTATAGTTGAAACCTAACTAAAGCCAGAGGACGCGATATTAATGAAAATACTGGAAATAAAAATCAAATTCCGCGATTTAAAAGAGCTTAAGCAAGAAATGGTATGCTCCTTATGGTAAATCTAGATTTGAGAAAAGAATATGAAAACTTTGAAATAAACACCAGACACGTCCTAGTGATGAGGTATGAAAATTATTTTAGTTTTTGTATACATGCCAAAAGATAATTTTAAAAATGAAATAGATATTTTATTAGCGATAAATAAAAATATAATGATGACAAAATAATAATATTGGGTGATTTTAATATGCATATTAGTAAAGATAAAAAAAACAATTGGTATGCATGAGCAGAAAAAATATTTAAAAATTATGAAATTTTCAAAATGAAATATCTTTTTTTAAACACAATGGAGCTACAACACCAGATTATGTATTTGTAAGAAATGTAGAGTGTGTTGTTAAAATTCAAGATACAATGGTTTGATAAATCGGTGTTCTTCCTACTCGGTTGGTGTTTATTTGAATTCTTTTTACTAAAATTGTATTTATTTTTCATAATCCCTTTTTCTTTATTTAAAATATTTTCCTTATATATATTTCCCGTTTGAGAAATCACCAACAAACTTCCTTAAACTAAAACCAACATCTGTAACCATATCGCACTTCAACCACAATAATTTAAAATGATAAAGCGATGATAACAGTTGTAATAATAAGAAATGAAAAAATATTAGTTGCAATGTAAGAAAATATATAGCTTGAATGTGAAAAGTAACAAACTCTATAAAAAAATTTTAGATAATATTGGTATAGAATTTAAAGAAATTAAAAATTCATACTTAGATAAAAATGTAAATGAAATATACAACATATTGGTTAGAAATATAGTTACATAATATGATTTAGTTTTTGTAAAAAAACAAAAATAAAATAATGGAATTAAATAAAATGAAAAAATTGCTCACAAGAGAAATACGATAAAGAATTTACAGAAATATAATAAAAACAAAAGGATATAGAAAATGTCAAATAAGTCTGAAAAGAAATTGGGAAATGAGCAATGGCAAAAATGTAAAGATATCTTTAAATTGAATATGAAACATTTAATTGGTGATGCTTTGTAAAAATAAATAAATAAAATTAATGAGAAATCAAGAGTAAGCCATATAATACACAAAGAAGAAGAAGAGATGATAAGTGAAATGTTTTAAAACAAGAAGAAATGTTATAATAAAAGAAAAATTTCAGACAAAAAAATAAATTGAAAATAATATGAATGGATGAACTCGAAATGGCTATAAAAGGTTTAAAAGAAAGATTTCCTCAGAATATGATGGCATTTGAATAGAAATTATAAAATGGTTGACTTAAAGTGTTAAAAAATTGTTACTAATATTATATTAAAAATGTATCAACGATGAAATGCTATCTTACATGTGAAAAGAAAATTAAAAGCATCAATTAATAAAGTGTAATAACATGCAATATTGATTATTAAAATAATTAGAAAATTTTTTAAAAAAATCATTTTTTATAAGTAAAAAAATTCATGGTTTAACTAATGCTCAATGTGGATTTTTAAAAAGAAAAAATACATACATGCAAAATCTAAATCTGCAATTAAATCATTTTAGGAATGTAAATATAAAAAAGGCGTGTAAGATTTTTAAACATAAAAAAAGCTTATGGAACTGAGTAAAGAAATTTTATTTACATAAAAATGAAAGATAATTTGCTTTTTTAGCATTATATGAAATTATTGCAATTTTAACTTGAGGATAATGCAGTAAATATTTTACATTAGCAAAAAAAGGCAAGATATTAAGTTAAGATAAGATTAACATAGGGTGCTAATCCGAGTCATTTTTGTTTAATAATCTAATAGATAATCTAGTAAATGAAATTGAAAAAAAAATATCAGCTTATTAAAAACAAATGTTTTTTTAAGCGGATATTTTTATTTACATATATAACAATAAGTAAATAGGAGGCATAATAAAATTTTATGTAATCATAGTTCCATCAGTTAAGAATTAAGATATTAAAAAATATTTGTTCCATAGTTTTCAGTTTGTGATTTATAATAAAGTGAAAACTCCATGATCAAATTAGAAGTTTTAGTGTTTGTTTATATTTTGTAAAATAAAAAAACCAATAAAATAAATAAATATTTAATTAATTAATTGAAAAATATTAAAAAAATCTAGAATAAAATATAAATAAAGTAAAATAAATACTAAAATAGAGTATCAATCAAAAACACCCACGATAATCATTTTCAGCTGAATATTAAAGTTTTTGGTTGATGTAAACGATTGGTTACATGTAATAACGACATTAGAAAGTAATAATTTTAATGTTTTATAAATACACATGATAATTTAGCTGAGTTCAAAATATATTTCAATTTAAGTAAAGATTTTTTCAATTATTAATAAATATTATTGACAAATTAAACGAAATGATTTAATAAGGGTTAGTTTCGAGTCTTTAAAAAAATTAATTAGAAATATTGTATCATTTGTTATTGCGTATATATAAAAACATTTAAATCTAAATAGCTAATATTGTATGTAAATTGGCTGTCTTGTTTTTTTACGAAGATTCTCAAAAATTTAAACCCTTTTTCAATAAACTCACTATAATAGTATTCTTCTTTATTAACGAATTCAAAAGAAAGTTTATTTATTAGTGAAAATGATGATAGGTTTTAAATCCATTTAAATCAGAAACTTTGTATAAAGCAAGTTTTTATTCTGAATAAATTATATATTTGATTTTGCGTGTTTTTATATTTCTAACTAGAAAATTTATCCGTAAACGTAAATTTGTACTACAGAAAAATTTAATTAAAAAACTAAAAATTGATAACACATTTAATAAAAATTAAAATTTTTATTTACATTAATCAAACTTAGTTTCATCATAAAATATATGTGATATCAAAATAAAAAAAATTTAGCTAAATTATAATGAATATTATCCTTATAAATATTTTCAAATTATATTCTATTACAATATACTTGCGATCTATTTTAATAATCAACCTCTTCCTCTCTTATACATTCTATTATTATTGCATTTTTATCAAAAACTATCTTTTCTAATGATAAATATAGACTATATTCAGAATAAAAGAAATTTGGTTGAAATTCTACATGTTATTTTTCTATGGATTTATTTTTTTGGAATTTAGGGTTGTTCACATATTCATGATGCAAAAGTAAGGATAAAAATCAAAAATTCTTATTATGATTTAATATAAGTTATAGAAAATAATCTAAAGTAAGCTAAGTGACACATAAAAAAAATCATTCTGAAAGTCTAACATGTTTCTAGCATTTGTCAAGACAACCAAAGGCTAAGCTTAACAGTGGCTTTGTAAATTTTCTGATATCAACATGAATTTTATAGTTTGTTTGGATACTGAGATTTTGTAACTTCTTGAAAATTGTCTGTCCCAGTAAAAATATACTGTCAGATTTTATAGTAAATTAAATTTCTTTTTTTAAACTTTTGTCAGAGAAAATTGAATTCTGATTTAATCATTATTAGTGATGAAGCTTCGGTTTTTAACTTAAAATATTAAATAGATCTTAATATGTGTTAGTTTTTTAATTTTCAAAATTGCAAACATTACTGGGAATAGTCGTATATTTTTGACATAATTATGGTGAATTATTTAGCGAATAATTTGATGACTTTAGTTATTGTGATATCAACACACCGATGTAAATTATTTTTAATTTATTTTATATATATCAGAATAGAAAACAATAAACTCATCATAAACCAAAAACTTAGATAATTATCGGTCTTAATTTGATAAAATTATCAATCTAAATATGTAAAAAATGAAATAATAGATAGTTTAAAGTTCATAAATAAAATAGCCTTGTATTTTTCTTACTTTTTTATTTTTCTTTTGATTTGATATAAAGTCTCAACATTACGTACAGCAACATTTTTTCCTAACTACACCCTAACAATTTGAAAGCAATGAACTTTAGGAATCAAATACCAGATCATAATCGGTTCATTTTGTACATTTTCATTTTTTTAATTTCTAAAATGCGATCTGCGACAAATTATGTTTCGATATAAAAACAAATATTTTAAAATTTAAGTTTAAATTTAAGATAGACAGATCGTTTAATGAAAAATTTTGATTCAACTTTTCCAGTTAACAGTTTGCAATTAGTTGTCTCCATTCTGTAAATATAAAATCTCAAATGAATAGAATCGTATTTTCTAAATTTTTTGACCCTGATGTCGTAGCCCTATAATCTCATACCTGCGGTGAGGTATCTCTATATTAGAGTGTATAGGCGAGAGGCGTCTTTATTGTAAATTGTATTAAGTTTTTTATTTAATTATTTTTTTTAAAATTGTTTTTAATAATCATTATTTATTTAAAATTGAGTGTTTATACTTTTTATAAATCATCCAATCATCTTCTAGGCTTTTTTGTTTATTCTGATAGCTTGAAGAAACAACTGAACATTTTTAAAAAAGTCAAGACTTAAAACATAACACAGCAATTCAACTTTACAACACGAAGAATACAAAGCAGAAGACATAGTTAGCGTATGAACTTCTTTATCTATATTACTGCATCTTCCCTATGCATAAGGCTTTTTTCTTTTAATATTTTACTAATATTTTTGGCTCTTTTATTAATCAAAAAGCTATTATAGTGTTTTCCTGTTTTCCGTCCTGTTTATTCACTTTTTATACTGATTTAGTCTTCTTTAAGCCAATTAGTTAACTAAAAATAATAAACAATAAATATATTCATTTAAATATTTCTTCTTTTATTATTTATTTTCGAATATTTCTTATCATTCTTCTCCAATATCCCTAAAAATCTATATGATTTATCAGTACTATTTAATTGTTTGTTTTAAATATTAAATCTTCTTTCGTCTCTAGATCACTTTATTAAAAAATTTCCTCATATTTTAAAAAAGAATTTTATTTGAATCATAAAAGAGAGTATTGAAAGAAAAATTTTTTAGAATTATCCTTTAAGATAAAGTTTTTACCTCAAAGTTGCTGTAAATGCTTTTTGAATTCTACTATCTCTAACTCTAAAATATTATTTTCTCTTCAAATAAATATTTATTTTTCTCGGTAGACTAAAAAACTTCTAATGTTTTAGGGTAATCATTAATTTTGTGAAAATAGAAAACTGAAATAGTTACTGTTTAACAAACTGAAAGATTTTTTAGTTTTAAAAGCGCTACAGGTTTATTGAGCCTGTTACTAATTTAGATCTCTCGTAAGATCTTTCTAAAACTCAAAAATATTCTTGCTTCATATAAGAAAGAAATTCTTTGTACGCATATTCTCATGAAGCTCTAAAGATTCAGAGCACTATTGTATCTTTTATCGATAGTTTGTGGAGTGTTTCTTGTATAAGAGATAATATCGATTTTTTTAGGTAAAATTAATTCTTTTACGGGTTCTGTGAACAGAATAGATAGGCAAAACAACTCCTTTGTTTCGAATATCTCATTTTTATTCCTTTAAGATTTTATCTAAGTTTTTTTGTATTATCAATTTGGATTCTATAAGAATAACAAGCGTCAATTAAACAACTCTAGCTCACCTCTGATTGACTACAATTAATTAACAATGTCCTTAAGTTTTTTGATTATGCCATTAATTGTTGTTTTTGGAATCTTTAGAACAAGTAAAATTATTTCAAAGATAAATTTATATTCTTAATGACACCTAATTATTACCTCTTTATTTTCGTTGCTGATCTTTCTGTAAGTGATATTTAAAAAATTAATTTTTTATATTTATTTGACGAAATTTATTTGATTAAACGAAATTGATATAAAAAATAAAATATCATGGAAAATCCTATATTACTCTTTTTAATTTTTTACTTTATATGGTTATAATATACAAATTCGAGACTATTAATTTCAAGTTCTAAAACTCAAATGGCATCTCCTATTTTTATTATAAATTATAAATTCTCTTTAACTTATGACATTTTCTCTTTTTTGTCCTTCTAAACTCAAAGTCTAAACTGCTTGTTTAAGCTTATTAGTTTTTTTTTGTCAAACAATAAAATTAGTGCTTTAATTTATAAGATGTTTATTTTTCTATTCGAGAATAGATAAGAATATAAAATTTCAAGTTAATTATTTCAAGTACTTGTCATTTTTCATTTTTGCAAATTCTTAATAATTCTTCAATTATTTTCTTTATTATTTCTACAGCTCCGCTAGCATTCGGGTCGTATACAGATGTATAAAAGTGGAAATCCTTTGTTTATTACAGAATATTTTGTTTTGTGCACTTATAAATGATTTAACCTAGTCAGAATTGTTCTGCTTATGATACAATTGTCTTTTATCGGATTTTTATTGTTTTACCGCGTTTCGCTATGAAGATTATAGATATTTTCATTTTTTTGAATTTAGCACATATGTCGATCGTATTGACCACTAAAATTTCTTGGTTTCGTCATCAAAGTCTTTTAAATCAAATGGTTTTGTAAAGTCTGTTTTTGTAGTTCTAAATGGTTCACTTGCGTTGACAAATACTGTTATTTTATTTGATTTGACTTTGGATAACTTGTTTAATGGACATTTCTGAAAAGAAATACTATGTTTTTGATCATTGGTTTAATTTTTCCTAGTGTATATTTTTAAAATGTATTGAATAATATAGTAATTTCTTGATGCCTTAGTATAATATGAATTTAATGTATTAATTTAGATATTTAAGCGTTATCTTAAGTATCTATTTTTAAAATATTCCAGGATTTTAGTTGTGTTTTGTACTTTTGTAATATTATTGATTCTTGAGATCATATTAACAACTATGTTTCCTTTAATTGGTTATATAAGATTTTGTAATCAAATTCACTTAAAATTAAATTTTTAGCAGTATTTTGTTTGTTTTAATGATAGAATTTTGTAAAAATTTCTGTTTACTAGTAATTATTTCTCTTTTAAATGTAATATTAGTGTTTTAAATATGTTAGACATTAAAAAAAGACTAAAAATTCTTTTTCTATTTGTACTTATTTTTTAGGTTTCATAAAATTTATCATTTTCAATAGCATTTGGTTTATCTACTTATGTCAACAATCTTTCAAATACTTGATATAAAGCATCGTTTTTTTTTCATGGTTGAGATTTCGATAGTTTAGTAATCTTTAATTTTTAATTTCTGTATTATTTCTTTTTTAACTTCATGTGCTAATTTTTATATTTAAAGTTTTCTTTCTTTAACATTTCTGTTAGTTCAAAGATTTTCTTACTTTGATTTCTAACAAAAGGTCTGTATCAGTTTATGTAACAAACAAAACGTTGTGTAGTTTTTTTATTTTTAGATTAAGCGTATCAATGGGGAAAATAGGACATCTCATAAGGTAAAAGTTAAAGATACGCTTCTAGTAAAAAAACTTATTTATAGTTTAACTTTTTTTCTTAAATTTCATGGGGTTTAAAAAATATTTCATTAATATTTTTTATATACAATATATTACTCCTCACCATTCACTAGGTCTGATACTTTTTATATTGGCTTTGATTTTCTTTTTATTTGCCTTAAATGTCAAATAATTAGCTTCATTCTGTAATATCTCATATAGTCCTAGCCTATTTGATCTAATTTGTCTTTTTATAGAAATTTTTAAGTATACTTTTTGACCAATCAAATAGCTGTATTCACTTCTTCTTTTATTTAGGTCTTTTAAAGTTTGTCCATTTGCAATTTGGTTAAAAGAATTGATTTTTGAGGTTGGTTGTTATTTATTTTAATAACATCAATATCGCATTTTTAAAGATTAGTTTATGTGGCGTGGTTTTTTTACGTCTGTTGTAAGTGATATTTATTTCTTATTAATATATCAAATCGTTTCCTTTTGGCTATTGTTTTTGTTTATGCCATGTAAAAAGGGTTTTTTCAGTTAATATTCAGATATTGAGTTTCCTGTAATATTTGCGCAATTAGCGTGAATTCTTCTATTATTTTGAGTCATAATATATGTTTTAAATTTTTCCGACAGTTTATCTACCTTTAATCAATAAGATAGTTGAGAATTTTTAGTATTTCTTAATTAATATTAGAGGCCTTTTTTGAAATTGATTTATTGTAAATTTTTTAATAAACATATTTTTGTATATTTACTAAATCTATCTGTAATAGTTAAAACATAAAATCTTCTGCTTTTTATAAATCTTTATTGCTTTTAGTCATAAAAAGACCCCGAACATCAATCGAAATATGTTGTAGTACTATTGATGTTAAAAGTTTTCAGGTTAATAATTTATTGTATGTCTTTTTAATTTTAAAATGTTGACATTGTTTGCATATTTTCAAATATTATAACAAGATTTTGATAGACCTTTTTCGGTAACATAAAGATAAATTATTCGGTACATATTTTAAGTCTAGGGTATCCTAGAAAAGATAAAATTTGATTAATACTTGATCTGATATTTTTGTTGGAAAAATTATTTTTATTTTTGTCTATATATAAGTTAGTACTTTTGTCTTTACTCAGTTTTTAAGTTCATTTTGTTTAGGAGGATTTTGATTTTTTTATAATAGAATTAAAAGTTGATGCGTAAAAGTTAAAATGCTGAAGTTTCTAAATATAAAATCTGCTACTGCGTTGTTTTTCAAAAGTATGTAGAAGTTCTACATTATATTTTTTAGAAAATGTTTTGAAGTTGCAGTCTAGAACTAGTAATATCTTCATCAAAAGTGATGTTACTATTATCTGCTTGATAAATATTTTAAAGTCAAATACAATTTTTTTAAAATGTGTCAAGGAACAGATTGCAGCAAACAACTCTTTTTCATAGATTGTATATTTGAGTTGACTGTTAAACAGATTTTTTCTGAAAAATCCTGTAAGCATACTTTCTTGATATAATATGTCATCAGTTTTGTGAATGGATGCATCTAAGTTTAATATAAAAGTTTTGGTATTGTCTAGGGTGTTTAAAAAAGTATCTTTTTTTCTAGAAAGAATTGTCTTACTAAATTTTGATTAGAATCTATTTATTTAACTTTATTTGATTAAATCTGCTTGTGTTTTGGAGATATTTCCACAAAAGCATATTCTTTTGAATTCTCGGTACCAATTGAGCTAATTAAGTAGTTTTATAATTGTTTTATTAACTTTATAGAAAGAAAATTAGAAAATTCCTTTACTTCATCTTGTTTTAATCTTATTCCATTTTTGTTAATTCTATATTCAAGTATGATACTTCATAGGTCAAATATTTTGAATTGTTAAAATTAATTTAAATATTTTTTCTATAAATAATTGCAAACTATTTTCTACATTTTTGCATGCTCGACTGGAGTAGACTGATCACGAGAATATCGTTTAAAAATATTTTAAAATAGGAATAAAATTCATATTAGGGTATAAATTCTGTATTTGTCGGGTTTTATGTTTGTGCCACATAAAAAAAAGCCTAAACAACATATTTTAGATTTGAAAAAATTGCACTTCTGAAATTAATGAATATATTATTGTTAATTAAAAACTAAATTATTTATTTTAAATTAATAAAATGTTCTTCTTTTGTTTAACTGAATATAATGATATATCTAATTGGAACTTTACTTAGTTAAATTTACTCAATACAGAGCACCTGGCTTTTTGAAATGCTTTTTGAGTATTTGAAATTCTGAATAGCAGACCTAAAAATTCAAAGTGATCAAAAATTGTAACGATTGATGGCTCATAAACATCTTCTTCTTCATTTTAATTTTAATACTTAGTTTTT